>RXON01000023.1:0-42119 GCA_009667805.1 Leptobrachium leishanense
CTCTAAAAGCTTTTGTAAGTCAACTTGTACTGAAAATTGATGAGCTCTGTTGGTAATAGAGAAATGAAGTCCCTTGCTCAGAACCATAGTTTGGTCAGATGTAAGTAACGTGTCGGATAGATTCAATACCCCTTGTCTAGTCCTTTCTCTTTTTCCTTCTGTTTCCCTCTCATGCCAATAGGTTTGTTCTGAGCAACTCTGTTCTGACTGCGTATTATACCTGAAGTGCCTTAAATAATCGGAATTCCTAGTGATCCTCACATTTACTATATTTTGACTGTATGCAGTGGGTGACATTGGGAGAAGCGACCTGTTGAGGATTTCACTCGAATACACATTTTATGTATTCTTGTGTCACAGACAATCCTTGCTATTTTCTGCACTGTTTGTGTTTAGGTCTAACGTTCCTCTTACTCGTTTATGAAACCCACACATATTATATATTGTTTTTCTCGCCATTAAATGGACTTTCTAAAAATACCATTAGGTTCATCATATCTTTTACTTTACTAGAAAAAACTTATGAAATATGATGGAAAAAACACACTTTTTCAAACTTTAATCCCCAAAATCTACAACCGCCAATAAAGACACAGCTAAATAGTTTCAAAATTTTGTCCTGATATTAGAAATACCCAATTTTTACATGTTTTTGCTTTTTAATCCCTGCACTGCTGAGCCATTTCACTGTGTGCTGAGCTCATGAGCTCATTTTGACCATGTTATGCTCATCTTGGATTCCCTATCTTGATCTCTATTCCGCCTGGGAAGTTATAACAAAGGAGACAATAAAATGTGTTATCCTCAACCAACTCGTAAATAAATTTAGTTATGAAAACAGACAATTCAGTCCGGAATTATCAGGAAAAATAAAAGCTCGACATAACAATCGGTTACTCTGCAGAAGTGAAAATGCCTTACTTTCAATCTATAATTCTATCATAATCAAATGAGTTATTTGAAGACGAATTCGGTCAAGGACAGATAAACTCTTTGCCGACTTTCTCAGCTTCAAATCAATCAATCATCATACGTACCTCCTCCTTGGTTGATTTCAGCAGCGGTCTGGAGAACAGCGCAACCAACATGCAATTCTAATCCACTGATATGTCCGTTGTATAATGCATATGGCTTGTTCATCTCTATTATTATTATCATCATTTATATAGCGCCAACAGTTTCCGCAGCGCTTTACAATAACCAAACGGAACAAAATACATATAAACGGACATAGGATGGAAACAAGAGGTGTAGAGGCCCTGCTCATAGGAGCTTACAGTCTAGAGATGGAAATCTGTCGCTGTTTGAGTATGGATCTTGAGATATGTAGTGTGTCTCCGTAAGGTTCCACGCCAGCGTCGGTCCAAGAAGGCCAAAACCCGTACTGCATCATTCCTAAAGGCCTAGATCCACCCTCATCTCATATCCAGCTATGGTTTCCACGTAGCCTGCAAGGGATACAGGTGCTTATAATTAAAGCCAGCAATTCCCTACAAAAGGGCAAAGCACCCCTGCTTATGTACTAGACTCTGCCTTCGCTATACTCAGGGCCAGTGCTAGACTATTTTGCGCCCTAGGCAAGACCAGCTACTTGCACCCCCCAAAAAAAAGATGGATATAATATATTGCCCCCAGCTCACATGGATATATTGCCCCAGCTCTCACATGGGTATATTTGCCCCCAGCTTTCACATGGATATATTGCCTCAGACCAGCTCACACATGGATATATTGCCCCAGCAGCTCACACATGGATATATTGCCCCAGACCAGCTCACACATGGATATATTGCCCCAGACCAGCTCACACATGGTTATATTTGCCCCCCCAGCTCATATGGGTATATTTTTCCCCCCAGCTCACATGGTTATATTTGCCCCCAGCTGACACATGGTTATATTTGCCCCCAGCTCATATGGGTATATTTGCCCCCAGCACATATGGTTATATTTGCCCCCCCAGCTCATATGGGTATATTTGCCCCAGCTCATATGGTTATATTTGCCCCCAGCTCATATGGGTATATTTGCCCCAGCTCACACATGGTTATATTTGCCCCCAGCTCATATGGGTATATTTGCCCCCAGCTCATATGGGTATATTTGCCCCCCAACTCATATGGGTATATTTGCTCCCAGCTCATATGGGTATATTTGCCCCCAGCTCTCACCTCCTGTCTGCTCCCCTTGAGAAGATCCTGCCGGCAGCCGCATGCTTTTCCCTCCTACATGTGGCCGCCTGCATGAATATTTGCCGCTCGCCAGGGGTTCTATACACCAGCCAGCCGCGATCTCGCGAGATTGCGGCTGGCTGGTGTATAGAACCCCAGGCGAGCAAATGATATTCATGCAGACGGCCGCATGTAGGAGGGAAAAGCAAGCGGCCGCCTGCAGGATCTTCTCGGGGAGAGCGCTTGGATGCCTCCCTGAACTGGATGCCTGGGGCCACCGCCCCGCTGGCCCCCCCTCTGCACGCTGCTGCGCTGATCTATCACACTGCGCGCTTGCTCTGGGCGCAGCATGATGATGGAAGACAGCTTGCGGTGGCTGTGCATGCTGAGGGGGCAGGGTTATCCCCGCTTCCCTCACTCTCTATTGGACAGCCACCGCGAGCTGTCTTCCATGATCACACTGCGCCCAGAGCAAGCACAAAGCATGATAGAGCAGAGTGACAGTGGCCGGCGGAGAGACCCATCACACCTTTGGTCTCGGCTGCGCCCTAGGCGGCGCTGCGCTCTAGGCGGGCGCCTATCACGCCTTGCGGCAGCACCGGCCCTGGCTATACTCCTACACTGGATACGTCGCTGTTGAAACCCCGCTTCATCCTAAAGACCAGCTCCTCCTTATTTGCTAAACCTTTGCCTCTTAACCCTCCAAATCTACATTTCACTGTTACTCGTTATTATATTTAGTTTCCCTGGTTCTTTGATTTCTTATGTTTCTTCCCATCAGGTCCTGGACGCCCTGACCCTCTGGCGCCCCCTTTGAAACCTACAAGCATTGACCATACAAATCCATGAACCTTCTGATTTTGCCTTGCAAGCCCTGCAGCCTCACCTGAACTGCATCCTAATAATTGAGGCCTTGATTTAAGGAAGCTACACCCTCCTCTGAACACTTCCACATTGAAATTACAGACTGTATTGCAGTGCAGAGCTGATTCTTGAACGCTCTTGATTCAAAGCCTTTCCTGAGGACCCTGTTTACCCTTCAATCCAGTAGCCTCCTTTGCTCCCTGTTCCCCTCATCTTGAACCCCTTGTTATCAGACCCCTTGTTTTGGACTTGACCACCCTGCCTGCCGCCTTGCCTAGACCCCTGCTTTACCTACGACCACTTTATTGCCTTATCCATATCTGTACCTTGCCAGTTTATCTGTTCTCTGTATTATTGTCTAGTGTTATTCATTATACATTGTCTGCCCCATGTACTGTTAGTTTCCCTTTGTGTCTCTTTCTGCTTACTTCTCCTGTATCTTAGTCTCATCTTGCTATCCCTCATTTCTCCTGCTTTCCAAACTACTCCCATATTCAGTTCTCCTTTCCCACTGCTCTCAGCCATCCCTCTGGCCTCAACCTCCTTTTCCTGCATCTCCTCTCCTCCTCTATAGCTATGTTACGATCTGGACTGATTATGTGCATCTTGCGCCCCCTCTGGTATATGAACTTTGCTATGTCCTGCATTGAAGATGCAGGTTTCTGGACGTTATTCTCTTCACAGGTTCAAGCCCTGGAACTCACCTGAAGACACCTTAAACTTATTGAATTGTGTATAAAAAGAGACAACACCCTAGGAAGGCTGTGGTCTCATTCATTCATTTCACTTTTGCCCTGGTTGATTGCAGTCCTGCTTCTAGGATCACCTGTCTGTACCTGAGTATCTTAGTACTTCTAGTTTCAGGTTTATTTGTTAGTACCTTCCTGTTACCTTCGCTTTCTGTTTCATAGATCTTGTGCATTTGACCTCCTGCTTAGTTTTGTTTATTCTCTGCCTGTTCATTCTGATTTGTTTCTTGGATTTATTTATATTCTGCCTTTCTTGTGTTCCATTAGGTTCCCTTCCCTCTAGGTTCAGTCCCTCATATCGTATCCCGTTTCTCATGCTTCCCTGCTGCTTCTATACTTTGGTTCTCCTTCATTCCTATCACTCTCAGCCATCCCTCTCTGGCGTAGCCCCTTTCGGCATCTCTCCTCTGATCTAGTTCATTCCTTTAGTGTCCAGCCCCTCCTGTTATTTGGTTTTGCTATTCTGGTTTAGTCTTTGTACTTTAGTTCTGATCTGTCTGCATCCTTACCTTTTTGTATTTAACCCTGCTTGTAGCCCGGTACTTGGTATTAGTATTTCATCTTTGTATTTGGTTTATTCTTGTATTTGGTTTCATAGTTATTAGGTTTGATTTCCTGTGTCTGTCTATTGAGCTTTTGTGCTGGATCCCTGTTGTTGGTGTAGATGCTATCTTGTTTATGTCTAAGAGAACTTCTAATAAATATCTTTGTTATATATCCTGGATCGTGTTTCACTGCACCGTAGGCTCACACCCTTCTGCATTCATGCCAGGCATAGCCCACCGTGACAAGCTATTCCCATTTGTGCCCAGTCTCCTCTATTGTCCAGGTCTGATCTGTTGTTTAGTTCGTGCATCGTGTGTCCTTTTGTTTATTACTAAATAAACTCCTTTTGTTATCCCCAACCTGCCTTAACACTGCATCCTGGGCTCACAACCCACCAACTGCACAAGTTAGTCGAAACCCTGACACTTCCCTTATATCCTTATTCTCCTTTCAGTTCTATTTATCATTTAGTAGTATTCCTGCCCCGTCCATCTACCCCTTTAGTCAGCCCCCTTTCTATCCTAGCTTTACAGAACCATGATTTTCGAACTCTGTTCTGTTCCACACGGAACATTGGTCACATTGTAGGGGAAAGGATTCCCTTCACATTGGTAGTTATTGTCCCGAAACCTCACAAAATTGTACATCATTGGACTACTAAGACTGGGGTTTGAACAGGGGTCAAGTCCTGAGGAAAAAAGTGATGGAACTCACCCAAGAATTTCACAACCCCCATTACCTGAAGAACAAAAAAAGTAATATATATATTTATATATATATATATATCCAGGCACAGACCCTAGAATTATATACCCAGGCACAGACCCCAGAATTATATATATCCAGGCACAGACCCCCCCAGAATTATATGTATACCCAGGCAGACAGACCCCCCAGAATTATGTATAAGCAGGCACAGACCCCCAGAATTATATATACCCAGGCACAGACCCCAGAATTATATATACTCAGGCAGTGCTGTGGGACAGTGTGATTGTCACTGCCTTTCTTGATGTTGTTCAGGTGTTCTCTGATTCTTACATTCAGGCTTCTGATGGTGCGCCTTACATAGAACTTCCCGCAGGGAAAGATGAGTAAGTATACCACATTCCTTAAGAAGCACGCGAGTGTCCCGAAGATTATGGGTTTTGCTGCCACACATTTTTAAATTCTTTAATATGCCGTTTACTGCTACCTGTGGTTCTACAGGCCAGACAGTTGCCGCATCCGTAAAAACCCCTATCCATCTTGAAGGGGTTCTTTATCCTTTTCTTGAAATGTTTTTGTGTCAGTTTCGATTAAATGTTACGTGCTCCACTAGTAGTGGTTCCAATTCTCCATCTTTCCTCAGAATGTTTTTTGAAGATGTTCTTAATTTGCTTGTGTTCATTATCGTCACATATGAATGGAATTCTGTGCGGTTCTACTTTCTTCTTTCCATTTGGTCTCCTTAAAGTGTGCTCTCGATTAATTTTTTGGACTTCACTCCTTGTGTTGTCCAATGTGTCGTTCTGATATCCCTTTTCTTCAAATTGCAGTTTCAACCTATTGGACTGTATGTCGTATTCTGTTTCTTCTGTACAGTTTCTCTTGACACGTAAGAACTGACTTTTTGGCACTCCATCAAGCCAACGCCAGAAGTGGCAACTGGTTTCTTCAATATAGCTGTTTACATCCACAGACTTGAAGTATGTTCTTGTTTTAATTTTCTCTTCCTCTATATATATATTGAGATTAGGGATGCACTGATACCACTTTTTTAAGACCTACTTTTTAAAAGTACTCACCGATACCGAGTACCGATACTTTTCTTTGATGTCATGTGACCACTTTCCAATAAGAACAGACCATATAAAAATGCCCCCAGCTCACATGTATATATGTAAGGGCAGAGGCTATGACCCCTGTGTAGTGTTGTGTGTATGGAACCCAATGGCAAGCCGAAGAAGGAGACCAGGAGATGTATGATCAGTTGAGCATTTACTGGATGGAACAAAATATAAGTCCAGAACAAAAGGTAACGCAAGATTTCTTTGACAAAAGTAAAGTCCAGAACGAAGGATTGTAGGGGTAAATAACACGAGTTGTAATCTTTGAACTAGATCAGGGTAGAGGAATTGGACTTGAAGATAGGATCTGGAACTGGTACCGTGGGTATAGAAGCAAGCCTGGAGATGGAACTGGTGCCGTGGAAACAAGCCTGGAGGTGGAACTGGTACCGTGGAAGCAAGCCTGCAGATGGAACTGGTGCCGTGGAAGCAAGCCTGGAGATGGAACTGGTGCCGCCGTGGAAGCAAGCCTGTAGATGGAGCTGGCACCGTGGGGGCAAGCCTGGAGAGGAAACTGGTACTGTGGTAGCAAGCTTGAAGATGGAACTGGCACTGTGGTAGCAAGCTTGAAGATGGAAATGGCACTGTGGTAGCAAGCTTGAAGATGGAACTGGTACCGTGGAAGCAGGCCTGGAAGCGGAGCTGGTACCGTGGAAGCAGGTCGGGAAGCAGAGCTGGTACCGTGGAAGCAGGTCTGGAAGCGGAGCTGGTACCGTGGACCAGGTCTGGAAGCGGAGCTGGTACCGTGGAAGCAGGTCTGGAAGCGGAGCTGGTACCGTGGAAGCCGGTCTGGAAGCGGAGCTGGTACCGTGGAAGCAGGTCTGGAAGCGGAGCTGGTACCGTGGAAGCAGGTCTGAAAGCGGAGCTGGTACCGTGGAAGCAGGTCTGGAAGCGGAGGTGGTACCGTGGAAGCAGGTCTGGAACTCAGGATTCTCTTGGAGCAAATACGAAGAGGCACCACTGGATAACGTGGTGGTGAACCACAGTATAACCTGGTTAATGAACTGGGAAAGGCGGCAGATTTAAATAGGGTTCAGAGGATCATAGGAACACCGTTCACCTGGGGCTCGTAGGTGGAGTTGGGATACCTGAGTACTTGATAGGTTAATTGGTGGCATAGGAGGATCTCCGGTGCAGGTGTAACGCAGTACCTTTACTTGACCAGCAGAGGGCGCCAGAGTACCTAGGTCTTCATGCTTTAGGATGGACGATCGCGCATGCGCTGTAACGGGGAGCCCCCTATAGGGTGAGGGGGAACCCTCAATCTGCAGAGATGAAGCCTTAAGGACAGGTATACAGCTTCCAGGGAACAAACCAAGATATTAACAGAAACTAGAAAGATCCCTAAGCCCTGACTGAGATCCTTGAAAGATGGTCTCGAAATACTAACTAGGCTAAGTTTGCAAGATGAATAAAACATAAACCAGACAGACAATAAATGCAGGTATACAGATTCCAGGGAACAAACCAAGATATTAACAGAAACTAGAAAGATCCCTAAGCCCTGACTGAGATCCTTGAAAGGTGGTCTCGAAATACTAACTAGGCTAGGCCTGCATGACGAACAAAACATAAACCAAACATACGATGAATGCAGACATACAGATTCCTGGGAACAAACCAAGATATTAACAGAAACTAGAAAGATCCCTAAGCCCTGACTGAGATCCTTGAAAGGTGGTCTCGAAATACTAACTAGGCTAGGCCTGCATGACGAACAAAACATAAACCAAACATACGATGAATGCAGACATACAGATTCCTAAGCACGGTACAGTACAGGGGACAGACAGAAGAGAGATCCAAATACAAGAGCCAAAGGTCATACACGGAATATCATAACTAGAGGGGTCAGACAAGAGAGGGATCCTAAATACATAAGCCAGAGGTCATACACAGCAAATCAAAGTAAACCAGCATACAGGGACTAGGCAAGAAAGACTATCCTGGTCCAAGGATCAAGGGGAATCCTGGTCGTACTTATAGGGCAGAACAGGTCATGTGACCGCAGACCAATTAGCCCAACAGATGGCCTGCAGGTTGAAAACAAAACAACAGGAATCCCTGCTACCACCAGCAGGGGGCAAGGCCGAGACGTGACATAACCCCCTCCCTTACGGGTGACCTCCTGGGCACGCAAGAAAGAAAACATGGATGGCATGAAAACGGATAAGACCAGTCACCAGTACCCATTGGAATCCCGCTCAGACTCAGAGTAGTCAGTTTGTGCCTGAGCAAGCAAAGCTCTTTCATAAACCTCCAGGTCCTCCCTGCAGATCACTGCACCATTAGAGGCCCGTACACAACCCTCGGCAACCGGGCTAGGGTCTCGTACCTGAGGGTCCGACGGCATGAGTACCATGGACCTTGAACGGAGTGAATCATCAGTCCCCGGTTGTTTATGGTTAGTCCTCTTGCGTCTCCTGGACCGTGATCTAGGAGTTCCGTCCACACCATGGCACATAGAGGCAATAGAGGTACTGCCAGATCCAGTGACAGTAGTCTTGCCCTGAGATTGTATATTACAACTCACAGTGGAACCACAAGACACAGTGGACTTACTGTCTACCCCAGAGACAATGACCTTGCCATTAAACGTGGCCCCGACCAATACAGTACAGGGTGTGTGCATGACTGGTACACTCTCGGGATATGGGACATCACCAGGACATGGTACAGTTGGCGCCACAACAGTCTTACACCTCTCCCCAGGAGGAGTATTTTGTGGATCATCTGAATCAGACTCCTCCAACAGCCCTTGCAGAATGTCAGGGTGTCTCTGGAGCACTACCCAGTGCCTCTCAAGCATCCAAAAGCCAGAGGGCGTCCGTATATATTCCTTGGGAACACAATGTGATTTGGGGATCACAATACCCTTCAAACCACCAGCTTGCCGGAATTCCCTGATTACTGTGCAGAGTAAGGCAACCTCGGACTTAGAGGGTGTAGTATCATTGGAACCAGAACAAAGTGTGGAAGTTTCAGAACCAGATTGGCTAGGGTTGATCACCTTTTCCTGTCTTCTCTTAGAGCAAGACATAGACTTTGTGACCACCTCACAAGGCTTGACAATGGTGGGGACAATACTGGACTCACTGTGGGGCAAGGGCACAGTGGTCTCATGTGCCAATCCAGGCACGTCGGCCTCATAACAAAACGTGGTCACAGCTGTCTCGTCTAACCTGGGTACAGCTGTCATTGCTGACGTACAGCTAGTCCCGGACACCACTGGCAAGGTACCAGCCTCAGGCATCACGAATGACATATTGTCAGTACCCGACATGGCTGGCTTCTCATTACCAGTACCCGACATGGCTGGCTTCTCATTACCAGTACCCGACATGGCTGGCTTTGTGCCAGGGGAAGCAGACATGGCTGGCTTCGTGTCAGGGGAAGCAGACATGGCTGGCTTCGTGCCAGGGGAAGCAGACATGGCTGGCATCGTGCCAGTGGGAACAGACATGGTTGGCATCGTGCCAGTGGGAACAGACATGGCTGGCATCGTGCCAGTGGGAACAGACATGGCTGGCTTCGTGCCAGTGGATACAGACATGGCTGGGTTCGTGCCAGTAGATACAGACATGGCTGGCTTCACGCCAGTAGATACAGACATGGCTGGCTTCACGCCAGTGGATACAGACATGGCTGGCTTCACGCCAGTGGATACAGACATGGCTGGCTTCGTGCCAGGGGAAGCAGACATGGCTGGCTTCGTGCCAGGGGAAGCAGACATGGCTGGCTTCGTGCCAGTGGGAACAGACATGGCTGGCATCGTGCCAGTGGGAACAGACATGGCTGGCTTCGTGCCAGTGGATACAGACATGGCTGGGTTCGTGCCAGTAGATACAGACATGGCTGGCTTCACGCCAGTAGATACAGACATGGCTGGCTTCATGCCAGTAGATACAGACATGGCTGGCTTTTTGCCAGGGGAAGCGGACATGGCTGGCTTTTCATTGCCAGTGGGAACAGACATGGCTGGCTTCGTGCCAGTAGCTACAGACATGGCTGGCATTTCATTACCAGTAAGAACAGGCATGGCTGGCAGCGTGCCAGTGGATACAGACATAGCTGGCTTCGTGCCAACAGATACAGACATGGCTGGCTTCATGCCAGTAGATACAGACATGGCTGGCTTTTTGCCAGGGGAAGCGGACATGGCTGGCTTTTCGTTGCCAGTGGGAACAGACATGGCTGGCTTCGTGCCAGTAGCTACAGACATGGCTGGCATTTCATTACCAGTAAGAACAGGCATGGCTGGCAGCGTGCCAGTGGATACAGACATAGCTGGCTTCGTGCCAACAGATACAGACATGGCTGGCTTCATGCCAGTAGATACAGACATGGCTGGCTTTTTGCCAGGGGAAGCGGACATGGCTGGCTTTTCATTGCCAGTGGGAACAGACATGGCTGGCTTCGTGCCAGGGGAAGCAGACATGGCTGGCTTCGTGCCAGTAGATACAAACATGGCTGGTTTCGTGCCAGTGAATACAGACATGGCTGGGTTCGTGCCAGTGGATACAGACATGGCTGGCTTCGTGCCAGTGGATGCAGACATGGCTGGCATTTCATTACCAGTGAGAACAGGCATGGCTGGCAGCGTGCCAGTGGATACAGACATGGCTGGCATTTCATTGCCAGTGGGAACAGGCATGGCTGGCTTTTCATTACCAGTGAGAACAGGCATGGCTGGCAGCGTGCCAGTGGATACAGACATGGCTGGCTTCGTGCCAGTAGAAACAGACATGGCTGGCATTTCATTGCCAGTGGGAACAGGCATGGCTGGCTTTTCATTACCAGTGAGAACAGGCATGGCTGGCAGCATGCCAGTGGATACAGACATGGCTGGCTTCGTGCCAGTGGATGCAGACATGGCTGGCATTTCATTACCAGTGAGAACAGGCATGGCTGGCAGCGTGCCAGTGGATACAGACATGGCTGGCATTTCATTGCCAGTGGGAACAGGCATGGCTGGCTTTTCATTACCAGTGAGAACAGGCATGGCTGGCAGCGTGCCAGTGGATACAGACATGGCTGACATCGTGCCAGGGGAAGCAGACATGGCTGGCATCGTGCCAGGGGAAGCAGACATGACTGGCATCGTGTCAGTAGATACAGACATGGCTGGCATTTCACTGCCAGTGGGAACAGGCATAGCTGGCAGCGTGCCAGTGGATATAGACCTGGCTGGCAGTGTTCCAGTGGATATAGACATGGCTGGCAGCGTACCAGTGGATACAGACATAGCTGGTAGCGTGCCAGTGGATACAGACATGGCTGGCAGCGTGCCAGTGGATACAGACATGGCTGGCAGCGTACTAGTGGATACAGACATGGCTGGCTTAGCATTCCCAACCGGAGGCACTGAAACCTCACTGGGAGACGAGGGCATAGTGATCCCATGATTCACCAGATTTGAGGTGGCTATTCTGCCAGTCTGGATGCCTATGGAGGACACACCAGTACCTCCATAGCGATACCTGAATATATGGTTCCCCTGCCATTGCTTAACAGGTTTTAATACACAATGCTCAATAGTGTGATTTGGATCTGCACAATAAAAACAGAGACCATACAACCTGCGTCTTTCCTTCTCATACATGGATTTGCAAGTAGTGCAGGGTGGTGCTGCATCGTTAGCTGCAGCAGGTGATAGGCTCAGAGCCTCCATTAACCTCTGCAGCTCTTTCAGCATAGCAAGCACCAAGTTCAATACAGCTTCATACATATGAGACATACCTGCCAGCTTCTATTCTGGGACCAGGATAATGTAACGGGGAGCCCCCTATAGGGTGAGGGGGAACCCTCAATCTGCAGAGATGAAGCCTTAAGGACAGGTATACAGCTTCCAGGGAACAAACCAAGATAGTAACAGAAACTAGAAAGATCCCTAAGCCCTGACTGAGATCCTTGAAAGATGGTCTCGAAATACTAACTAGGCTAGGTTTGCAAGATGAATAAAACATAAACCAGACAGACAATAAATGCAGGTATACAGATTCCAGGGAACAAACCAAGATATTAACAGAAACTAGAAAGATCCCTAAGCCCTGACTGAGATCCTTGAAAGGTGGTCTCGAAATACTAACTAGGCTAGGCCTGCATGACGAACAAAACATAAACCAAACATACGATGAATGCAGACATACAGATTCCTGGGAACAAACCAAGATATTAACAGAAACTAGAAAGATCCCTAAGCCCTGACTGAGATCCTTGAAAGGTGGTCTCGAAATACTAACTAGGCTAGGCCTGCATGACGAACAAAACATAAACCAAACATACGATGAATGCAGACATACAGATTCCTAAGCACGGTACAGTACAGGGGACAGACAGAAGAGAGATCCAAATACAAGAGCCAAAGGTCATACACGGAATATCATAACTAGAGGGGTCAGACAAGAGAGGGATCCTAAATACATAAGCCAGAGGTCATACACAGCAAATCAAAGTAAACCAGCATACAGGGACTAGGCAAGAAAGACTATCCTGGTCCAAGGATCAAGGGGAATCCTGGTCGTACTTATAGGGCAGAACAGGTCATGTGACCGCAGACCAATTAGCCCAACAGATGGCCTGCAGGCTGAAAACAAAACAACAGGAATCCCTGCTACCACCAGCAGGGGGCAAGGCCGAGACGTGACATGCGCACTTGGTTTCTGCTCAGTCGGATCCCGGCGTGGGACACATCCTGGCTCTCCTCCTCCGAGCTGAAGACCGGAACCAGGGAGCAACGCGCCACGAGGGACCTCGGGTGAGTATACAAAGTGTCCCAACATGGTGGCTGCGGTCCGGCCGCGGCGTGGGGCATGACAGGACCCCCCACCAAGGCGCGACCCCCAGGTGCACTTGATTGATGGCTTGGAAGGATAACGGATATGAAAGGCACGAACCTTCGCAGGAGCATGGATGTTGGCACTGGGTTCCCAAGATTGTTCTTCAGGACCGTATCCCTTCCAGTGTACCAAATATTCCAACCTGCCGTAACGGAGTCTTGAGTCCAGAATGCGTGAGATCTCGTATTCCTCTTCTCCAGATATGGGCACAGGAGCAGGTGGTTCAGTATTCCGATCAGGGAACGGATTCTCATGCCAGGGTTTCAAGAGAGACACATGGAAGACAGGATGGATCCTGTAGGAAGGAGGAAGAGTTAAATGGGCCGCAACGGAGTTAACCATTCTGAGGACCGAGAATGGGCCAAGGTAGCCAGGGCCCAGTTTCTTCGAAGGACAATCCAAACGAAGATGGACATTGGATAGTAACACCTTATCCCCAGGTGCATACACAGGAGCTTCCTTTCGACCACGGTCAGCGTATTTCTTTTGGTTCTGCTGGGCTAGTCGCAACTGGTGACGTAGCGTTCGTAGTTGACCGCGTAGGGTTCTCAGACGGGTTGACACTTCTGGGACTGGAGTGTTGAGCGGCATCTCTGGAAGAGTGCTAGGATGATAACCATAATTGGCAAAGAAAGGTGAAAAGCGAGTTGATGAGTGTACCTGATTATTGTATGCAAATTCGGAAGTCGGTATGACGTCCAGCCAGTCGTCTTGGAGGTGCGTGGTGAAGCAACGAAGGTATTGTTTCAACGTCTGATTTGTCCGCTCAGTCTGGCCATTACTCTGTGGATTAAAAGATGAAGAGAGACACCTGGCAATCCGTAAGCTACGACACATTTGAGACCAGAAACGGGAAGTAAACTGAGATCCTCTATCTGTGACAATGGAACGAGGAGTACCATGGAGTCGGAATAGCTCCTTGATGAACAAGGTGGCTGTTTCAGCTGCTGTGGGTAGGCCTACTGCTGGTATAAAATGGGCCATCTTGGTACAGCGGTCTACCACCACCAGGATGGTGGTGTAGCGATGCGAAGGGGGAAGATCCACTATAAAGTCCATCGAAATATCTTTCCACGGATGCAGCGGCGGAGCCAAAGGTTGGAGAAGACCAGCAGGACGGGTGCGGGGTTGTTTGTTGCGCGCACAGACAGAACAGGAGGTTACAAAGGCGATGATGTCCTTCTTAACGGATGGCCACCAGAAGTATCGCTGTACGGCATCTATGGTTTTCTTGATGCCACCATGACCAGCAGCCGGGATGTTGTGGGAGTGTTGTAATACCTGTAGACGAACCTCAGGAGGAACATATATTTGTTCGTCATGATAGAAGAGACCATCGTTGGATACGAGTCCCTGGATGTCAGTCGGTGGTTGAAGACTGTATTTATATTTTCTATTAAGGATCCTTGTGAGGCACAGAAGAAGTCGTTAGGCAGGATGGAGTCGGTTTGAGTGGTGGATGGAGAGGCGTCTGAGTCGTACCGACGGGAAAGAGCATCTGCCTTACCATTTCTTACTCCAGGTCTGTAGGTGATGTGCAACGGAAAGCGGGCAAAGAATAACGCCCATCTGGCTTGTCGAGGTCGCAGCCTTTTGGCGGTGCGGAGATATTCCAAATTGCGGTGGTCCGTGTAGACGACCACAGGATGTTTCGCCCCTCGAGAAGGTGTCTCCATTCCTCGAGGGCACTCTTGATCGCCAGGAGTTCTTTCTCACGATACTGTAATTCTTTTTGGCTGGAGTAAGACGTCTGGAATAAAAGGCCACGGGATGCATAAGGTTCTTGACTCCGGATTTTTGGGAGAGAATCGCTCCTAGGGCAATATCAGAGGCGTCTGTTTCCAGAGAGTATGGTAGATTGATGTCTGGCTGTTTCAGGATTGGGGCTTGGGTGAAGCTTTCTTTCAGCTTGTCGAAAGCTTGCTGAGCTTCTTCAGTCCAACAGAATCTCACATCTTTTTTGGTCAGGGAAGTGATAGGTGCGCTGAGATGAGAGAAGGACCGAATGAAGCGACGGTAAAAGTTGGCGAATACCATGAATTGCTGAACCATCTTTTTGTCTCTGGGTGTCGGCCAGTCTAGAATCGCCTTAATCTTCTCTTTATCCATTTCAACATGTCCCAGGAATTCTATAGAGGATTTTTCAAAAGTGCTTTTCTCGAGTTTACCGTATAACTTATGTTGACGAAGACGAGATAATACGAGACGGACGTGTTGTTCATGTTCTTGGATGGTTCGAGAGTATACTTAGAGATCGTCGAGGTAGACCACCAGGAAGGTATCCAGGACGTCACGGAAGATGTCGTTGAAAAAATGCTGGAAGGCGGCTGGAGCATTGCATAACCCAAACGGCATGACGAGATACTCGAAGTGGCCGTATCGGGATCGGAAGGCGGTCTTCCATTCGTCTCCTTCTCTCATGCGGACCAAGTTATACGCTCCTCGAAGATCGATCTTAGTAAAAATACACGCATCTTTCACCCTATCGAGCAGTTCAGGAATCAATGGGAGCGGGTAACGATTCCGTACTGTGATTGCGTTTAGTGCTCTATAATCAACGCAGGGGCGAAGGCCGCCGTCTCTTTTCCCAACGAAGAAGATGCCAGCTCCAGCAGGAGATGTGGAGTGACGGATGAATCCTTTTGTAAGGCTGTCTTCGATGTTGTCCTTCAGAGATTGTGATTCGGGACAGACAGATTAATAAATGCGTCCATGGGGTATGGGTGCTCCTGGAAGGAGGTCAATAGAACAGTCGTACTCTCTGTGTGGAGGAAGTGTATCATCCCCTTTTTTCTCGAACACGTCTTGGAATTCTGAATACTTAGTTGGTAACGTGGAAGATGGATAGGTGGAAAAGGCGACCTTTTCAGACTCGGAGTTGTTCATGCAGCGGACTCGACAGTGACAGGATGGGAAGGATACGGTATTTGAAGACCAATTAATATAAGGGTTATGGGTGCGAAGCCAAGGAAGTCCCAGTACAATAGGGAATAAGGGAGAAGGGACGATGTCCCACTGAAGATATTCTTCGTGCTTGGTTCCGATTAGGAGCTTCAATGGAGTGGTTTCGTGAGTGACTGGACCGGTGCGTAGGGTGCTTCCATCCACCATATGCAGAGGCACGGGTTTCTTTTTTTGTTGGGTAGGAACAGCCAAGGAGGTAGCAAGGGATAGGTCAAAGAAGCTGTTACTGGCTCCGGAGTCGATGATGGCATTCAAGTCGACGCTTCTATCTCCCCACTGTAAGGTGACAGGAATGGCTAGGTGAGTAGAAGCAGAGCCGACCACACTTTGAAGAGAGGCAACAGTTGGATGGTTCTTACCTCTTTCAGAGGGACGAGGTGGTCGTGTAGGGCAGCCACGTAACAGATGACCTGGTTGACCGCAATACAGGCAGAGATTCTGGGTGTGACGTCTATTACATTCAGCGGGTGACAGCGGACCTTTGATAGTGCCGATCTCCATGGGTTCTGGGCTTGAGGAGGAGGTCGGTCGTGAAGAGGACACAGGGGAAAGCTCGTGTCTTCGAGGAGACGTTAAAGGAGCATTGGAGAGTCTCTCTTGACGTCGTTCTCTGAACCGTTGGTCCAAGACCAGAGATTGGGTGATCAAGGCCTCCAAGGAAGCAGGTACTCCTATGCGAGCCAATTCATCTTTCAGTTGTTCGGAAAGACCATGACGAAAGTGATCTTTAAGGCCCACATCGTTCAGACCTGTGTTGGCTGCCACCGCCCGGAATTCAGAGACGTAGTCCTCCACTGGTCGCCTTCCTTGTTTTAGGTTTTGGATGGTGGTTAATGCAGCAGAAGACCTCAGAGGGTCATCATAGATAGGGTTCATGGCCCGGATGAAGGAACCCCAGGAAGTCAGTAGGGGGCTTCCTTCACGTAGCAACTGGAAGGCCCATTCCTGTGGAGGTCCAGACAGTAAGGAGATGGCTGACCTCACCTTCACAGAGTCCAACTCATAGGTACGTGGGCAAAGGGAGAACATGAGTTCACATGCGGTGATGAATGTACGATACTTTGTGCGGTCACCGGCAAACCGTTCAGGCATGTTGACCCTGGGTTCGGGAGCGGGCAGATCTACCTGCTGTATCATAGAGCCAGATGGTGATGGAGGTAATGCGGTACTCTCAGCACGGCTTCTTTCCTTGTGTAATAAGGCTTCTTGGCCGGTTTGTAGCTTCTGTACCACCTTGGTTAGCGCTGACATCTGTTCTGTAAGTACAGCAAGGATTTGGTTCGGGCTTGCGGGTTCCATGTTTTTTGAACCAGGTTATTCCGTAAGGGCAGAGGCTATGACCCCTGTGTAGTGTTGTGTGTATGGAACCCAATGGCAAGCCGAAGAAGGAGACCAGGAGATGTATGATCAGTTGAGCATTTACTGGATGGAACTAAATATAAGTCCAGAACAAAAGGTAACGCAAGATTTCTTTGACAAAAGTTAAGTCCAGAACGAAGGATTGTAGGGTGTAAATAACACGAGTTGTAATCTTTGAAATAGATCAGGTTAGAGGAATTGGACTTGAAGATAGGATCTGGAACTGGTACCGTGGGTATAGAAGCAAGCCTTGAGATGGAACTGGTGCCGTGGAAGCAAGCCTGGAGATGGAACTGGTGCCATGGAAGCAAGCCTGTAGATGGAGCTGGCATCGTGGGGGCAAGCTTGGAGAGGAAACTGGTACTGTGGTAGCAAGCTTGAAGATGGAACTGGCACTGTGGTAGCAAGCTTGAAGATGGAACTGGCACTGTGGTAGCAAGCTTGAAGATGGAACTGGTACCATGGAAGCAGGCCTGGAAGCGGAGCTGGTACCGTGGAAGCAGGTCGGGAAGCAGAGCTGGTACCGTGGAAGCAGGTCTGGAAGCGGAGCTGGTACCGTGGAAGCAGGTCTGGAAGCGGAGCTGGTACCGTGGAAGCAGGTCTGGAAGCGGAGCTGGTACCGTGGAAGCAGGTCTGGAAGCGGAGCTGGTACCGTGGAAGCAGGTCTGGAAGCGGAGCTGGTACCGTGGAAGCAGGTCTGAAAGCGGAGCTGGTACCGTGGAAGCAGGTCTGGAAGCGGAGCTGGTACCGTGGAAGCAGGTCTGGAAGCGGAGCTGGTACCGTGGAAGCAGGTCTGGAAGTGGAGCTGGTACCGTGGAAGCAGGTCTGAAAGCGGAGCTGGTACCGTGGAAGCAGGTCTGGAAGCGGAAGTGGTACTGTGGAAGCAGGTCTGGAACTCAGGATTCTCTTGGAGCAAATACGAAGAGGGACCACTGGATAACGTGGTGGTGAACCACAGTATAACCTGGTTAATGAACTGGGAAAGGCGGCAGATTTAAATAGGGTTCAGAGGATCATAGGAACACCGTTCACCTGGGGCTCGTAGGTGGAGTTGGGATACCTGAGTACTTGATAGGTTAATTGGTGGCATACGAGGATCTCCAGTGCAGGTGTAATGCAGTACCTTTACTTGACCAGCAGAGGGCGCCAGAGTACCTAGGTCTTCATGCTTTAGGATGGACGATCGCGCATGCGCACTTGGTTTCTGCTCAGTCGGATCCCGGCGTGGGACACATCCTGGCTCTCCTCCTCCGAGCTGAAGACCGGAACCAGGGAGCAACGCGCCACGAGGGACCTCGGGTGAGTATACAAAGTGTCCCAACATGGTGGCCGCGGTCCGGCCGCGGCGTGGGGCATGACAATATATCCCCCCCAAGATATATATATATATATTCATACTGCCCCAGCTCATGGATATGCCCCAGCACATGGATTTGCCCCAGCTCGTGGATATGCCCCAGCTCATGGATATGCCCCAGCTCATAGATTTTCCCCCAGCTCATGAATATATGCACCCCAGCTCATGGATATGCCCCAGCTCATGGATATGCCCCAGCTCATGGATACTGCCCCCAGCTCATGGATATGCTCCAGCACATGGATATGTCCCAGCTCAAGGATATGCTCCAGCTCATGGATATACTGCCCCAGCTCATGGATATACTGCCCCAGCTCATGGATATGCCCCCCAGCTCATGGATATGCCCCCCAGCTCATGGATTTGCCCCAGCTCATGGATATGCTCCAGCTAATGGATATGCCCCAGCTCATGGATATACTGCCCCAGCTCATGGATATGCCCCCCAGCTCATGGATTTGCCCCAGCTCATGGATATGCCCCAGCTCATGTTTATGCTCCAGCTCATGGATTTGCCCCAGCTCATGGATATGCCCCAGCTCATGGATATGCCCCAGCTCACACATGGATTTGCCCCAGCTCACACATGGATTTGCCCCAGCTCACCTGGCACCTGGAGCACTCCGTGATGATACTTACCTTCCTGGGCGACGCCGGGAAAGTCTTCGCGCGTGCACTCGTTGGAAGGCCCCCAGCTGCGACCACGTGGGACCATGTGATCGCGACTGGGGGCCCTCCAACGAGCACACTCACGGAAACTTTTCCGGCGTCACCCAGGAAGGTAAGTATCATCGCGGAGAGCTCCAGGTGCCTGTCCGAATGCTCTATCGGCATTCGGACAGGCCCTGCAGCTGTTCACTCTGTTCATACTTACATTCCTGAGCGACCTCGGGAAAGTTTATGCGCGTGCGCTCGTTGGAAGGCCCCCAGCTGCGATCAAATGGTCCCACGTGGTCGCGGCTGGGGGCCTTCCAACGAGCGCACGCACGGAGACTTTCCCGGCGTCGCTCAGGAAGGTAAGTATGAACACAGTGAGCAGCTGCAGGGCCTGTTCGAATGCCGATAGAGCATTCGGACAGCCGCCCCAGCCCCTCGGATGCCAGCAAGCCGGCTCAATGCCGGCTTCTGGTATCGGGGAAAATATCGGGGGTACTGCACGAGTACCAAGTACTCCTGCAGTACCCGGTATCAGCACCGATACCGATACTAGTATCGGTGCAACCCTAATTGAGATCTAAGAAATTGACACTCCTATTGCTGTGCTCCCAATCAAGTTGGACCCCCCAGTTGTTGGTGTTCAGAGGTCCCAGGAAGGAGGTAAGGTTCTGTACTGTTCCTTTCCATATTAGGAAGATGTCATCAATATATCTTTTATACGTGATGATGTTCTGGGCCCAGCCAAGCCTTCCTTCCACCCATGTCTTCTCCCATTGTGACATGAACAGGTTGGCATAGCTAGGTGCCATCTTACTTCCAATGGCGGTCCCAACCTTTTGTAGGTAGAACTTGTCCTCATGCCAGAAATAGTTGTGTTTCAATACCAGATTAATACCCTCCACTATGTAATCAATCTGTTCCTTTTCAAAACTGCTGTTTGCCAGTAGTTCCTCTCAGGTGGTCTCACATCCTTTGCCACGAGGAATGCACGTATATAGTGATCTCACATCACAGGTGACTAGGTGATAGTGCTCCTCCCATTTGATAGACTCAAGTGTCTTGATTATATCACAGGTGTCTTTGAGGTAAGAGGGTATTTTCTTAACTGGGCTGTAACAGGTGGTCTAAGTATTCAGAAATCTTGCTGGAGATTGAACCAATTCCCGAGATGATGGGTCTCCCTGGTGGATTCTGCAGGTTTTTGTGGATTTTTGGGAGGTAGTAAAATACCGGAATTTTTGGATATTCAGTCGTGAGATATTCTTGTTCCTTTTTGTTAAGGATACCCAGTTCTTCACCTCTTTTTATATACTCAAAGATCTCTTTAATCTTGGTTGTGGGCTTTCCAGGTAAAACTTCTTATATGCGTGTGTCCCCCAGAATTGTGTTTGCCTCCTTTAGATAGTCTTCCTTATTCAGGATGACAATCCCCCCCCCCCCGCTTTTATCCGCGGGTTTGATGATGAGATCGTCGTCGTCTGCTAGTTCCTTGAGGGCTTCTCTTCTTTAGTGAGTTTGAACTTCTTTGATGTTTGTTTGTTTTTTTAATTCTTTATTTTTGGAGTTCACATGTTACAGAACTGCATTATATAAAGCGAAAACGGCTGTGCAGGGCCGAGAAAGGTCATCAAAGAAACTGCTTTTGGTATTAAAGCACAAGAGTCATCTAAGTACAGCTATGTGTAAAGGGAGCACATATAGGTGTCGCAGAGAAAATTCGGAGGGAGTGAGAAAAAGGGGGTGTTACGTGGGGGTTTCCGTCCACGTGCAGACTGCTCCCCTTGAAATCAGTATTTCGCAGAAATACTGCTTCTAACCCAGCACCAGCGCATCTCCCAAATCCACGGGGAGCTCCTCAGGCTTCTTGCAAAACAAAACAAGGTCCACGGCCTCAGTGACCGCTATCCCCTCAAGCTGGGGATCTGGGCCACCTACCCTGCCTCTCCCTTGTGCAATGGGAAGGACCGCAGCCTCTTCCACTGCAGGCTGGAACAATTCTCCTTTTTCCAGCTCCTCTGGCCGGTGTAACTTTTCGATGATGGTCTGCTGCTTGTTAGTCTCAGCTTCCAGCTGTACAACCTTTACTTTTAGTTCTGTAACTGAAGCTTGGAGATCGGCCTGTATCTGCTGGTGCAGCGCTGTCTGGAGCCTCTCCTCTTCCAGCTGTTGGTGCGCATCATCCAGCATACTCTTAGACTGTTGCAACTGCTCACCTATACCTTGGCGTTGCTCGGTCTCCGCATTAAGCTGCTCCTGAAGGTGTTTACATTTTTCTCTCCAGGCAGTGATGGAAGCCTGGAGTTCAGCCTGCAGCTCTTGGTACGGACATTCCAACTTTATAATCTGGGACTCTATGCAATGCTTTTCCTCCCAGGCTGCCTGGACTTTTAACACACTGATTTCAATGGCCTCATCTCGCTCCCGAGCAGCATTCTCCTTGGCTCGCTCAGCCGCTTTAAGTAAACGCAGTAAACCAGTGATATCCACCGCCAGGCGCTGTACATTAGCCTGAGCATCGTCTCTGGATTGTCTGATCTCATCCAGCTCTCTCTCGCTCTGGGTGGCAGAGTCTAGTTGGCATTTCAAAGTCTCTACCTTTCTTTGAAGCTAGTCACAAAGTTTGCATTCTCCCTCCAGCACCATTTCTTTCACCCATCTACCCCTCTGCTTCGTTTTAGCCTTACTTGTGAAGGGTGGGATGACAGTCACAGTTGGTGCGGAGGCATATTTCGTATGGATCTTGGTGTTGGCATGAGTCGATACTTCCAGAATCCCTGGTCTCCGCCAATCCAGGTTTGACGACACCCTCTGCGTCTGTGGTGTCGTGCCCAGCCAGTTCTCCTCCTGGCTACGAATTTCCCCTGGCTCAATCCAGTCTGGGAACTTGTAATTATTGTACTCCACGGGGTCTGTCCTGTTCCAGCACAGTTCCCTCTTGTCACAACAAGCAGACCTCATTCCACACGGTCTGGAATAGATCCATGCTGGGGTTTGGTCCATATTTCCGGAGGCGGTCTCTTTACCTCCTCGTGAACCTCCATCTAGCTCTGGGCTGCACACACTCAAGCCTTTGGTCACAGCTCCTCCTGCAGCGATCTCGTAGATGTCTGGGTCCAGTTATAGGGAGCATAAAATCCCGCATCTGCCAGCCAATGTTACGTGGGGGTTTCCGTCCACGTGCAAACTGCTTCCCTTGAAGTCAGTATTCCGCAGAAGTACTGCTTCTAACCCAGATGCAGGAAATATCACACAGGAGATCCTTGCTGTTTCAACTCAAAATGGAGAATGAATGTTTATTACACAGAGACGCACAGGTTACAGTCAAGGACTCACACATTTGCATACAATGAAACAGATTACATCACAGATCAGATAGCTGCACAGGACCTTCAAACAAGGAGATTTCCTAGCAGGGAGATGGGGGAGGGAGAAAACAGGTAAAACAAAAGGAATTTCTTATAGAGAGAACATACACAATAGAGAGAGCAGGTACTAATACAGAGATCGACACTATACAGAGAGAAGGTACACAGAAGATACAAACACCCTGCATCTAGAACTGTAGATACAGGGTGACTTTAACAAAGGAAAGAGCAGGAAAACAATATAAAACATCAGGCTCGCACCTCTCAAATACATTTCTAGGCCCATGTATTTCAAGTCCAAAGTGACGCATGTCACAGGGGGAAACAGAAAAACAAAAGTCATCTCAATCAGGTTAACTCAGCGAAAAAAATACAGGAACGTCCGCAGATAGAAAAGAAAAAATCTCTGCCTGAAAGGGAAGAATCAAAAAAGCTCATAGTAAGGTAGCACAAAAAGGTAAAAGAGGGGACATCATCATTAAGGCGGTTTGGTATTCAACAAAAAACAATGGCGTGGTCTAAGCCAGTGTCCCGGAATGGCGGTACTCGAACGACAGTCAGGTCAATACAGGGTAGGCCAGGCCAATCGGCAAACCCACATCCGAACGAGGTTGGCAGGTCAAGGGCACCTCCGCCGGGTCGAACAGCCCCATGCAGAGCCCTATGGTCATCTGACTTCCAGAACGCCACAACCAGTTCCACATACTGCAGATAGGGATTCAACTTTGTTGGGCCGGCGGATTCCTCCAGAACCAAACAGTCGGACGCAGCCGAAACTGCTGCATCCGCGTCAGAGTGTAGGGTCAACGTCGCGGATCCGGTAGATGGCACCTGCTCCACATCTAGTGCAAACTCCAAGCTGGGTACTCCTCGGTCTCAGGTAGTCGCCGGTCCGCAGCGGGATCGGGGCAGCCGTTGTCCCCATCCCGGGCCGCCGAAAACGCATCCATCAGGCGGCGCTGATCACCTCTAGTGAGCACTCTATCGTCGTCCTCCGGGATCAGCGCCAGGCAACTTTCCAGGGCGTTCAGCATAGCATCTCCAGCCACGTGGGGGGAGGGGATAGCAGCGCCCCACAACCAATTCAGGATTCCCGTGCCCGCATCCACCACAGAGTCAGTCCGGACGGCTGAGAGACAGGGCCCTCGGTATCCTCAGTCCGTGCCTGGGCCACATCCAGGGTCGACGGGCTCCAAAGTGTTACGTTCCCCCAGCCAGGCCCACTGGTGCTTAGAGCTCTTCTCAGCCCTTTTGGTTTTTAGGGTCTGACCAGACCTGTGGTCACGTGACCTGCACTACCCTATTTAATGGCCATCAGTGCACTTGTTCCCTGATCCAGTATATGGTCTTCCTTGCTGAGTTCCTGAGTTCTGCATTTTGTATCTTTGATATCTTGGTTTTTGCTCCCTGGCTACGTATCTTGGCTATTCTTGTGTTTAACCCCTGGTATTGTATTTTGACTACCTGGTTTATGACTTCTGGCTTTGCATACTGACTATTCTCTTGCTTGATCCCTTTTGTGTTTTGTCTGTGTGGTATTCAAGTTTCTGGTTTATGTTTGAACCACACTACAGTCTCTGTTGTTTATCTGGTGTGAGTCCTAATCGTAGGAATCCAGTTTTGTTGTATGTTCCTGCTGGTTGCAGCTCTAACCTCAGGTTCTATGTGAGTCCTGCCCTGCATGTTGCTGACTATATTTCTGTCAGTCTGTTTTTCTGGTTTATGTTGTGTGTATCTAGTGCAGCAGCTCATTGTTCTGGTTTATAGAGACCACCTCAAGGATCTCTTTGTTGTTCAGTTGTTGCTAGATATTCCTTCTTGTCAGGTCTGGTTGAACCCTGTTGTTCCATTGTGTATATTTTTTCCACCCTGTACTCTGTGTAGTCAGAAGGTCATCCAAGGACCTTTCCCCAGTGCAGGGCCTTCCTCTCGTGTGTGTTTACTGTCTTGTCTTGTCTGGTTCTGTTGTATCCCGTGTTCAGGGTTCTGCATAATTCAGAAAGACACATACCTGTTTAAAGGGCTTAATAAACACAGCAGCAAGGACCCCCCCCCTTTGGCTCCTGAGGGGGGCCACCGTAACACAAAGGACCAGCAAATCCGCTGAGTGAGGGTCCATGCCTCGGAGTAGGCCTCAAGATGGCCGCCAAGGGATCATACCCGCCGGGAGCCAACAGCCCAATCCTGCGTCTCTGTGATCTGGAGGGGGGACCAAACTGAGCAACGGAGCAAAAGAATCAGTGAATCAATAAGAGAATACACCAGGCGATGTGGGAACTAACTCCACAACAGGGCGATGAGTCGACTCGAGCGCCCTGCATTTAAGGCCGATGGCTCTGCGTCATCACGCCGCGTCGCGCCCCTCCAGACACACGAACAGCCAGAACTTCTGCCACCCGGCCAACCAGCGATGTCGACGAGTGCCCAGACCCCCCCGAAGGCCCGCAGGTGCCGAGGATATGACAGTACCCCCCCCTTGCAGGCAGCCACTGGACGACCACCAGGCGCAGAGGGATGGGCAGCATGGAACTGGCAAACCAAACGAGGCGTATGGACTTCACTGGCTAGTAGCCAAGCCCTATCCTCGGCACCATAACCCTCCAAGTCAACCAGGTACTGTACAACACCCCTGACCACACTTCAAAATGGCATGAACCTCATATTCCTACTCACCTTGGGACTAAATAGGTGGAGGAGGAACGTTAACCCTTGTGTACCTGTTGCACGTGATAGGCTTGAGGAGGCTAACATGGAACACATTGTGTATATGCAAGTACGGGGGTAGTGCCAAAGCATAGGATACAGGGTTCACCCTGCGCAAAACTTTATAGGGACCAACGTACCTGGGGGCCATCTTCATAGAAGGAACCAGGAGTTTGATGTTCCGTGTGGAAAGCCAGACTCTGTCCCCCACAATATATACTGGGGTAGGCTTTCGCCGTCTGCTTTTTCTTTTTGTTTTTTAATGTTGGCCTCCATAAACTCTTTGACTTTCTCCCATGTCCCTCTCAATGACGCCAAATGCTCATCCAGAGCAGGCAATGCGGTCCCCTGAAAGGGGAGCATGGGAGGATCGAACCCATAAACCGTATAAAAGGTGAATGACCCGTGGTTTCACTGACTGCATTGTTTAAAGCAATTTCTGCCCAAGGCAAGAGGTCTGACCATTCGTTCTATTTTTCAGATACAAACCATTGAAGATATTGTTCAACATTTTGATTAGTGAGGAAGGGGGGGGGTTTGTGAGGGTCCTGAGAATGAGCAACAGCACTAATGGCCTGCTCTATGGTGGGAGCCCGCTCAGGTCTTACAAGGTTTTAGCTTGTGTGTGCCATTACAGGGATTAATGCTCCATATGCAAATCAGCCTGCTCTCACCCAAAAAGGGTGGCCAGTGCTGACTGCCAAGGACGTCATCCCTGCACGAGAGGTGCAGCAACCCCCGACGATCGTTTCGGCCTTGTTGTGCCATAGTACCCTGGCAGCGCCAGTTGCCCGCCTTGCGGGTTCAAAAGAGCACCTAAGGTCTTTCATAATTCAGCATAATTATAAATCACAGTTTTCCTTAGTTCCCATAAAGGGGTTGCCCAAAGCAGAGCCTTTTCTGTCAGGTGATTGACTATATACCCCACCTTGGCTCTGTCTGTGGGACACATACCAGGATTCAATCAAACATAATTTCTATTTGCATAATAAATCCCCTGCAAGTCCCAGATGTACCATCAAAACTTATGGGGGACTTCAGACTTGCATGAGGTGTATCAGTAGTAGAAGTTGGAGGAGGAGAGACATTAACCGCTGGAGAAAATGGTGGTAAAGCTTTGCTGAACTGATTCATCAGTAAACCCAAAGCCTGAGAAAACTGGTCCATGCGGTGGTCTTGTTCCTCCTGTTTAGTAATGATATTACTCAGCTTAGACATCAACATAGTTAAGTCTGTCGTATCCATATATATTGGCCCTGATGTAATGTCACGTTTGCTGTCCCCATCACCCCTCACAACCGTGGTGGGAATCCTTTTGGACAGACTTCTAGACCCTCCGATCCTTGAATGGTTGGGACCACTAACCCCATCAAACCCAGCTAGGGAGAATAGACAGACCAACAATAATGAGTACAGCTTAGTCTCGGCATGTTTTGAGATCAAGTTATCGCTGAGCCACAAAGGGTTAACCTCACTGATTAGGCAGTGTGCTCATACACCAGGGGTTAACAAAAGTGTGGTCATACAAATGTTCCAAGTTGGCAACAGAGAGGGTTTTCGTACAGGCAGATTTGGCAACAGGACAGATCGATGGATTTATTGAGTCCGTGCTATGCAGGACAGACATATACTCTGTATCAATCTTATGCAAGATAGTTATAGATTCTGGGTCAGAGTGGTTCAAACGCAACAAGCACTCTGAGTCTGCTTTAGGCACAACACACATACAGGCTTGGTCAGAAAGAGAATGGTCAGGAAGGCAGTCCGAGTCAGCAACAATCCGGGTCCTCATACAATCCGGTTCAGCAACAGAGCAAAAGAATCAGTGAATCAATAAGAGAATACACCTGGTGATGCAGGAACTAATTCCACGTCTGGGCGATGAGTCGGCTTGCGCGCCCTGCATTTAAAGCCGGCGGCTCCACGTCATCACGCTGCGCCCCGCCAGGCGCACGAACAGCCGGAACATCTGGCACCTGGCCAGCCAGCCTTGTCACTGAGTGCCCAGACCCCCCTGAAGGCCCGCAGGTGCCGAGGATATGACACCTGCTGAGGGACGTGTGTTCCTGTTCGCTCTGAAGCTCCACCTCATTGCACTGTAGTTCTCTAAAATGTTCTCGATGGAGGTGTGTCATGGTGCATCTTGTTTCTCCTAAGCGTTATGTGGCACCAAGGTTTGATTTTCTTGTTGTTGTCTCCTCCCGCAGCTCACTTACCCCCTCTTCTTTTCCACTTCTCTTTTGGGCTTTCCGCGTCTTTTATGGCCTTCGATACCACCCCCCCCTTTTTTTCTCTCCCTCCATTTCACTCCTGCCAATTGCCAGCATATTTATTCCTGAGTGATGTCTTAGGTGTATATTGCTATGCTTGCTTTTGCATGTCTCGACTAGATACTTGTTTTATACATTGAGAGTATCCTCCTGCTATATTACCGCCTACGGGGCGTTATTTTCTACTCTATCTCTACGTTTTCTAGATTGTTTTATTTCCAACTGCCGGGTGGTCCCCATTGTGGGACCCGCAACTACTGTATGTTGCTCTGACTGCCTTTTTTTTATTAAGTATTTATAAAGTCAAAGAGAAGACATTCACGAAATCAAACCAATAAAGAAAAGGCCTCATAGGCCCGCGTAACCGAAAATGGGTTGATCTGTAAAATAGCATATAAGTAACTAATAACAAACCAAAATAAGGAGTCAGGGCGCAGCACCAAAACTGAAGGGCGAATGAAAAATAGGAAGTGACCCTAAGACTGCCAGAATCTAATCATCAGTTTTTGCTACCACTTCAACCACCTGCTCACGTACTTCTTTCACCTCCGCACGGACCGCCGCTACGTCAGGCTTCCACGTGTCCCTAATATCGTCCAATAGCTTGCGGAGATCACCTTTTGTAGAGGGGAGATGGTCATCAGCCACACAGGTCTGGGTTGCCAGCATTCGTTCTCCAGAGTTGGTTTTTTTAACCCGAGTCATCGTCACTTGCGACTCATGCAGTGAGCTTGGCCGTTGTTCAGACGCCACACTGCTGCCAGCAGACAGCTGCCGGTCCTCAGCCGTCTCCTCCCCCGAGGAGCCTCCGGTGGCCTGCGGAGTTACCGGAGATGCTGCCAGTGCAGCCTTGCGCTTCTTCTGCGCCCTCTTTTTAGCTGCCGCAGATAGAGGTCATTGTCCCTGCGTCTGGGACAGGGGGGGAAAGCCACGACATCTCATTATCCCCACCCTGGGGCCAGGCACCGTCATCCTCCTCACACGACTCATAACCTGGTGGGCGAGATGAAAAAAGAGACCCCCCCACCAGAGCATCCCTAATGTCCTGTTGTCGGGGACCTCCTCTCGGGATGGGTCTTTTAGGCATGATCTGGCACGCAGTTTTATGGGGATCGGGACTTGAACACACTCCGCCTGCTTACTTACACAAGGGTCTCCAAAATGGCCACCGCCTCCAGGCTCAGACCTCCTCCGGGGCAAAAAAACCCACCTCTGATCGCTCAGTAATGAAGCAGCAAGTTCCCTCGGGTCCCACAACGTCCTCCGCGGCCAGTCGGGTGTCGGATATGGGCAAACGAGCGGTAAGATCAATAATACAGCCGAAGCCACAGTGGAGCAGGTCAGACACCCGTCTGCTCGTTGCCGCAGCTAGCTCTGCCCCCCTGACTGCCTTTTTTATGCTATGTACCTTTGCAATGTTTCTGATGTTTTATTTCATGCCTCAATAAACGCTTTTAAATACAAAAAAATAATAAAGTCATGACTTTATGTCATGTATTAACAAAATCTGTAATTAATACAAAGGCAAGGTTGGTAAATAAGGGCTACGTTCGGTACACAAGGGGCTATATTACAATAATCACGCTAAAACGGGGACGCTAAGGAGAAAAACCTGCGCCTGCAGGTTTCACCTTAGCGTCCCTGTTTTAGCGTGATATTATGGTGCAGGCACTAATCCAGCAGCCTGCACTGTAACACGATGCTAAGCCTCGGGATGCTTGCGGCAGTGCTAAGCGCCGCCATAAGCATCCCCTACATGGAGTCCATAGGACTCCAGTGAGGCTTCCGCTGCCAGTCACATGACCAGGTCAGAGTAGAGATTCGAAGAGGGAGACTGGGGACTTTTTTTCCCCAGTCTCTCTCTGCTCCCGGTGGCAAGAAGAACGGATGGAGCCGACGTTCTTACCGCAGGGTGAGTATCTGATTTTTGGGGGGGTTTCACTTGGTGCTGACTGATTCTGCAGAAGCGGAATCAGCACCAGGTTCTAGCTGTGGTTACCTTTTCAATAACCGCAGCAGGACGGTAAGCAGCGTTAGGACTTTGTAATCCTAACGCTAATTAACACTTTGCGCTCCCCATGTTAAGCATAGGGAGCACAAAGTACAGTAAGCTCGCGCTAAAAAGCGCAAGACCCGTATCACTAACAGGTCTTTTAACCCGTTAGCGTTTCGGAATGTAATATGGTCAGCCTGCGCTAGGGCAACCAGAGCTAACGTTAAAGCACACACAGGTGAGCGCTAACGTTTTTACGTTTCTCTTTGAATAAAAGTCATTCAACAACGAATCTTGGTTGCAAATCTGTATATTGTTTATGCAACACAGCGTTGGACCACAATGCTGGATGTTAGCAAAAATGATGATGAGCATAGAAATGCACACAGCTTATATACAATAGTTACATCATTGCTTCTTATCTCGGGCACATCGCCAAGGAACAGGGATGCCTGGCTAATACAATAATTTGGGCGTAACATGTAGCGCTCACCCCCGAAGGAGCCGCTAAATAACCCCAGGATTGGTCTCACCGCACTAACAATTCAATGTACACCAGCACATCTTTATGGATTTTTCTCAATGTACTTTACTGAAGCAATAAGCGCCAATAAACATACATTTACTTTATGGATGAAAATAGAGCAAGTTAGGAAATAAATGACGGTAATATGTAATGCAGATATCTATATATGGTGACTAAACCATTAATGTGACTCACAGTTCTTTGATTCAAAGTCCCACTCAGAAATGCTCGTTAGTACCCGGGTACCCTAGGACTTAAACTAAGTCAGTGGATGGACGAATATCTTCGACTAGTCAACTTTGGGGCCCTGAAATTGAAGCAATCAAACAAGTGCGCACTGATAGCAGTCACAGGCTGAAAGGCCTCTCACCCAACCGGCGAAACAGCTTGTCCCGGACCGATGGAACTCTGCAGGAAAGTCCTCCTCTGCCGCCTGGAACCCGATGCTGCTGAAATCCACGCTCCCGGACCGATCTCCTCAGCCAGAAGTCGATCGCCGCCAGCACTCCGCTCCGTCTGCAGCCCCCTCACACGAGGTCCTTCTCCAACACACTCGCCACCGAAACAGCTCAGCGGGACGGGCAGCAAGACGATCCGCACTTTCCCTGATCACTCCAGCAATGGATATCGCCGGTTCTCCGCGCTCCCACTGGCCAAGATCCCAGAAAGTCTCACACAATCGACTGCCTTCTTTCACTGCTTTCTCAGTTCACCCCACGCTGCACACAAGGCCCTTCACTTCCTGCCGCCAGAGAACCTGCTTCCTTCCCTCCTCCCAGGGGTTTCTGGGGGATGTAGTCCATAAGTCTATTACAGTCTTTCTCAGACATTACGCTCTGGCTCCCCCTAGAGGCATAACGCTGCAATTCTCAAAGTCCAATTAAACACAGGGCTACACGTACAAAGAACCATTAGACACAGTTAATACAATATAGGGCTGCAGCTAACGATTATTCTCATAAATCGATTAGTTGGCCGATCATTATTTCGATTAATTACAATACACATAATATTTAGTCAAAGTTGTTATGACCAAAAGGTAGCATACAATATCCATAATTCAGGGCTAAGCAGGGCACGGTTGACATAGATGTGCCATTAGTAAATTCTATTCTTATATTTATTGAGCAAAGATACTATAATCAGGGTGGTCAACTATGTACAGTATTTTTCATACAGGAAGAAGCCGAGTTGGTGCCAAATTAAATGGCCCGTGATGTCTAGAAAACTGGAGGCTATCTGTTTCCCTCATCACAAAAGAATGTAGAACACCGAGGTCTAGGCTAGCTGGGTTCATATATAGTACAACTGCGTTTGCTTTCAATAGATAGAGACATATAAAATGGAAAGCAACAGGTATATTGAATATTCATCTTATCAGTGTTATCAATGTAATATGGCCCAACATATATAACAATATGTAGCACTTAAAGGGTTAATGCAAAAGTCGGAGAACAAAAGCCAGATTCGATACACAGTATACATATCAATACACAGTACTGAGAGGGTTATTACAAAGCCAAAAGGTCGGAGAACAAGAGCTAGATTTGGTACACTATGATTGATTGATATATATATATATATATATCAATCAAAGAAATCCTCGGTGCACACGAAGACTGAGATCAAATCATTGTTGAATTTTATTGCATAGATCAGCAATGATTTGATCTCAGTCTTCGTGTGCACCGAGGATTTCTTTGTATATACATTATGCAGCTGGGTTTGCACTGAAGCAGGTAATGTTATTTGCTTGTGGAAATTTGAGTGCGGGGTTTCTTGGAACTTTGAATATATATATATTCAATATACCTACTGTAATAATTCAATATTCTTGAACCCAGGACATACTTGAAAATCAGGGCTGCACCGGAATTTCGGCCACCAATAGATTCTGCCGATAATGGGGTTATCGGTTTCGGCCCGAAAGCAAAACACCCGCTGAAAAAGTCAGCCGAAAATGAATGATCCCAGCTGACACTGAGCGAGTACTCTTTCAATGCTGGCTAGCTGGAGATAATTGTAATTGGAATGAGACAGGAGCTGCTTCACATATTTATTTCTGCACACAAAGGGTTAACTGCAGGATACACACCATCAGGGCAAGCCGTAACCTCTGGCCTCTCAGTGACAAGGAACAAGTGATTTATCACTGACCTCCTGCCAGAGGTGTCTGCTCCGAGGACAAGAGGGGGGGGGGTTAATGTGGGAGTTTACATCCATGCCTCTAAAAAGTTAATGAAACGTATACACATTCAATGTTTGTCTTTTCCTTTGCATCTTAAAAGGCACATTTATAATGCATTGTTTTTCTGTACTTTAAAAAAATAATAGATTAAGAGAAACAGACTGATGTTTAGGCTCCATCTGAGCCATTATAGATATATATCTACTTATTTAAGTTGTGTTGGAGGGCAAAAAAATTTGATTAAAAGCCTCCACACAACAAATAATAAAGTTTATAGTTGCAGAGTTCTCTGAATTGCTGGAATATGTAAATGTCTTCTGCAACTATAAAATGTGTGTGTGTGTGTCCAAAATTTTTACACATGAATGTATGCACTAGATGCAAAGTAACTCCACCAAAATAGGACAAAAATATCTTAAACATTTTAATGTGAATTAATTAAAATTCATGATATTAATTTAATAAAGTCTAGTATTAATACATTTATACAAATAACGATCTTAAAATAAATTGTAGGGGAAAAAAGTAATTTCCGGTTTCGTTCCAAAATGTTATTTCTGAGCATCACTAATATATATATATATATATATTACACACACCAGACGCATGTATACACAGTATGTGTATATATAGTCATACATAGAAGGTCATTTTCGGTATCGGTTTTTGGCTAAGCTCATCGTGCATTTTCGATATCCGTTTTGGGCCCAAATTTTCATTACGGTGCATCCCTATTAAAATGAGAGAAACCTCAATGTATCCTTCCTTGTAAAATACTTTATAAATAAATAGATAAATAAGGAAACACAAGTCAAGAGGGCACCAAACAAGAAGGGGGAAAAACTTAGCTTGAATAACGACACCGCTGAAGAGGTCCAGGATTAGATACCACGACAGCGCACCCAGAAGTGTCAGCCAGCGGGCTTTGAGGGGCACCGCGGCTGTGATTGGCTGTCACAGTGAGCATGCGCCGGTATCCAGAAGGAGCAGGGCTGCCTAAGAAGGGCTCACGTCGGAAACCTTCGACTTGCATTTACGAGTGCCGGTGGCAGGGGATCGATTGTACTTGTGTGGAGAGAGGCCACCCCTGCCGGGCTGAAGCTCAGCAGAAGTGTCCAACACTCTACTGGGCATGACAGGAAGTGGAGCCCAGCGCCGCTCGTCAAAAAGGTAATTTTTTTTAACCTATCTAAAATATTTGTGCAGATCCCGTCAGCTCGAATATTGGCTTTCAGTAGAAACTCAAACCCATTAGTGTATTCCAAGATAAGCACAACACGATTATTGAAGATTTAGACAGCTGTTGTCTTTATGGAGAATTAATTCCTTACAGTCTCAGAATGTAACCATTTGGATGGTAAAAGAAAGTGACTAACATGGCTGAGGTATGGTTACAGTGATATATGCAAATATCATTAAATATCTATAACTTTGAGAGGCAAAATGTTTTTAATATGCTTTGAGCATCTCTTTAAATGTTGCATTATGTCATTTCACCACAACTTTCTGTTTATTGAGCTGAAATGTTTAACTAATCAAATTTTTTGGTGTTTTTGTATGCAGAATTCAGAACAGGAAAAACCCAGCTTTCTCACACTCTCTGTGGTATGTATTATTTTACAGATTTACCTACAAAAGGTAGACTTTTTCATGTATAGTAGATAGAGAATGTATACCTTTGGAATTATGTGTCATTGGTTCATACGGTTTTCTGTTCTTCAGAGTTTAATTTTAATGGTCATTAACTGCATCATATGTTGGGCAAACACATTTACTAATGTGATGGCTATCTGCATGTTCCTCGCTCACTGAAAGTTTTTGTAGGAGATACTGTATGCAAAGTACCAGCCCAAATTATAAATAAAACAAATTTCAGAAATAATCTTAAGGTCTGTCCATAAACCAAATTCTAAATAGTAATTCTTACTCTACTATGCTTTCCCTTACTCTCACCACAAACAGTCTGTAAAAAATTCTTTCTAATTTTGACAAGGCAGCTTTTTGTGGAAGAAGATAAATCAGTAGCTATGTTATTTGTTTCCTGGTCTGTGGTGGGGAGGGGACACAGCTAGGCATCTCTGCCTAGTTATCCTGTTTTGTTCATCATAATACTATCCCCTATAATGTGACTAGGGTTGTCACCTTTTCTTCAAGCCAATCCCGAACAATAGCAATGCATGGAAAAATATTTTTCTGCTCATGGGTATATGCTCAGTCACAGACGCTCATACACATGTGTGTATGTGGCTTTTCCCTTTCACATCCCATTTCAGTCTCTTTTGTCCCAAACAATAAATCTTTCTCAATCACACACAAAATCCGCTCCTTCTAATCAACAAATAAGCCCTTTTCACCTCAAACTTTCTCACACTATGCACATACAGGCATGGAGGGGAGGTGTGACAGACTCAGCTGTCACTGGGGTAGTTGGTGGAGCTTGGGGGCTAGCCTCCTTCCTACTGACTATGGACCAAGGTGCTTCCTGGGTTTTGCCAAAATGGATTGCCCAGGGAATTCAGGATTTATGTTGACTGTGTCTGTGTATTATTCCCATATGTATTTATTATAGTGTCATGTCGTATCCATAGTGTACATTCCCTCTGTATTACTATCCTCTCTCTGTATAGCGTACATTCCCTCTCTCTGTATAGCGTACATTCCCTCTGTATTACTATCCTCTCTCTGTATAGTGTACACACACCTGCTGTAAGAATATATTCCTTTGTTTTCACATGCTCTGCTCCCACACCCCACTTCCCTTCCAAAGAACTAGCATACAGTTGTGACGTCCTGGGTCTGTGGCGCCCCCTCTGGCAGTAGTGGACATTGCTGCTTTTGGACTTTTTCATTTCGTTCATTTCTTGGATTCCTAGCCTGATCTGTACCTGGACTCCATTGGTTCACCCTGGACCATTTTGTATAAATGGAGACCACTCCCTTAGTAGGGTGCGGTCTCATTCATCCTGAATCATACATTCAGTTCAGTCTGTCTGTCTTCAAGCTCATGTCTGGTTTGCCTTGGTCTAGATTAATCCTGTTCAGTCTGTCTGTCTTCAAGCTCATGTCTGGTTTTACCCTGGTCTAGATTAATCCTGTTAAGCCTGTCTACCTGTTCATTCTGTTTACAGGTTCATGTCTGGTTTGTCCTGGTCTAGATTCATCCTGAATCAGTCATTCAGCTCATGTCTGGTTTGCCTTGCTCTAGATTTATCCTGCCCAGTTCTGTCTGTCGTTCTACAAGCTCATTGTCTGGTTTGCCCTGGTCTAGGTCAGTCCTGTTTTTCTTGCCTTCTTGTAGTATCATGTTTAGTTCTGCTCCCCATGTTTAGTTCTGCTTCCCATGTTTAGTTCTGCTTCCCATGTTTAGTTCTGCTTCCCATGTTTAGTTGCCTTTCTTTATGTTTCTTGCCTTGAGGATAAAAGGCTCTGTTCATTGAATTTATGTTCTGTATTCCCTGCTCTTGGTTTAAGTTCTTGGTTCCTAGAATAAATAATATATATTTATTTTTCTAGTTCAGGCTCATGGTCTATTTTCACTGCTCATTAGGCTCACACCCCTCTCTGTCAGGTCAGGTTCCCGACCCCCATCGTTACATAATGAGACCGCCAGTAACAAGTGAGCTAGCAGTGATTCATGGTCTGTTGGAAAACCTGCTAAAGGTTATTAAAGCTGCAGAACAGCACCTGGAGAGGCTGAGTGCTATACTGCTGCAAACCCCTAGGGACGTCTTCCCAAATGAACCTGTTCCTGTTCCAGTGAAAAGTTCCAGAGGACCCCTGACCCTGGAGGAAAGAGTATGGAGGAAAACCCAGGGCTTATGTTTCTACTGTGGTTCCTGCCTGCACAGAGTGGCAACCTGCCAGGTGCACCCACAGAAGGCCCTCACGGTCCAGCCTTACCAGACCTCCTTGACCAAGCCATGCCAGGCCGCAGTATCCATGTCCACTGCCCTGCAGCGTAAGGACTCCTCCGTCTCCGCTGCCCTGCATCGTAAGGACTCCTCCGTGTCTGCTGCCCTGCATCGTAAGGACTCCTCCGTGTCTGCTGCCCTGCAGCGTAAGGACTCCTCTGTGTCTGGTGCCCTGCAGCGTAAGGACTCCTCTGTGTCCGCTGCCCTGCAGCGTAAGGACTCCTCCGTGTCCGCTGCCCTGCATCGCGTAAGGACTCCTCTGTGTCCGCTGCCCTGCATCGCGTAAGGACTCCTCCGTGTCCGCTGCCCTGCATCCCGCAGGATCTCCAGAGGTCGCTGCCCTGCATCCCGCAGGATCTCCAGAGGTCGCTGCCCTGCATCCCGCAGGATCTCCAGAGGTCGCTGCCCTGCATCCCGCAGGATCTCCAGAGGTTGCTGCCCTGCATCCCGCTGTACCCAGGTCGCTCAGATCCGTGCTGCTACCGCCATGTCCAAGTCGCCGCAGAGCCGTGCTGAGGTCGCTGACCCACAGATCCGTGCTGCTGCCACCATGTCTGAGTCGCCGCAGAGCCGTGCTGCTGCTGCCGTGTCCAAGTCACCACAGAGTCGTGCTAAAGGCGCTGCCCCTCCGGTCCTTGCCAAGGGCGCTGCCCAATCGCTCCATGCCAAGGGCGCTGCCCCACCGAGCCCAGCTGTCCCAGTGTCTTCGAGCCCAGCTGTCCCAGTGTCTTCGAGCCCAGCTTTCCGAGTGTCTTCTAGCCCAGTGGTTCCAGTCAAGTCGCCGCAGAGCCGTGCCAAGGTCACCAACCTAAGGAGCCGTGCTGCTGCTGCCCCAGTCACATTGCCACAGAACCGGATCGCCGCTGGTGCCATCATGTTCATGTCGCCGCAGAGCCGAGAGGACACTGTTGCTGTCCATTCCACGTCCCGTACCAGGGGGAGGAGACACAAAAGGACTGGTGCCAGTGCCTTCAAACCTGGACCCAGTTTTGGCTACCAAGGGGCCTATACCTCAGGTCCTCAAGCCCGAGAGTCGAGTCCTGTCCCTGCTGGATGTTTCCGAGCCTCTAACGGTGCTATAATATGCCTTGAGGACCGAGAGGTGTACGAGAGGGCTCTACGTGCCTACAGGACCCATTGACTTTTGCCTTTCGTTCTTCTTGCTGTCTTCTTTGGAGCATCCGGGGTCTGCTCGTGGAGGGGGGGATATGTGACGTCCTGGGTCTCTGGCGCCCCCTCTGGCAGTAGTGGACTTTGCTGCTTTAGGACTTTTTCATTTCGTTCATTTCTTGGATTCCTAGCCTGATCTGTACCTGAACTCCATTGGTTCACCCTGGACCATTTTGTATAAATGGAGACCACTCCCTTAGTAGGGTGCGTTCTCATTCATCCTGAATCATCCATTCAGTTCAGTCTGTCTGTCTTCAAGCTCATGTCTGGTTTTACCCTGGTCTAGATTAATCCTGTTAAGCCTGTCTACCTATTCATTCTGTTTACAAGTTCATGTCTGGTTTGTCCTGGTCTAGATTCATCCTGCCCAGTTCTGTCTGTCGTTCTACAAGCTCATTGTCTGGTTTGCCCTGGTCTAGGTCAGTCCTGGTTTTCTTGCCTTCTTGTAGTATCATGTTTAGTTCTGCTTCCCATGTTTAGTTCTGCTTTCCATGTTTAGTTGCCTATTTGTTTATATCTGGTTTTCTTTATGTTTCTTGCCTTGAGGTTAAAGGCTCTGTTCATTGAATTTATGTTCTGTATTCCCTGCTGTTCTTGGTTCCTAGAATAAATAATATATATTTATTTTTCTAGTTCAGGCTCATGGTCTATTTTCACTGCTCATTAGGCTCACACCCCTCTCTGTCAGGTCAGGTTCCCGACCCCCATTGTTACAACAGTTTAAGATAAGGTTGCCCGTGTAAACGAACCTGTCATGGTCCTCGCCGTTGCTGCAAAGGCAAAACAAATACTGCCGTGTGCTGAAACTCCCTGGGCAGCACAGGAAAGGTGCCTGACAGCACAGGAAAACTGACTTCTCAGCCAGCTCTGTAGAACTCTCCGGTGCATCTAGTCAGCCTGAATGCTACTACCTAATGGAGCCGCACCCCTCCCTAGATGCTTCAGCATCAGTTTACACTCCAGAGTGGAGCTTGTGCAGCCAGGAACCTGTCCTGTTTAAACCCAGCATTCTGCCTCAACGTTTACCAGACCTCATGCTAGTTCACCGGATTGCCGCCTTCTACATCCCTGGACCTATGGACCCCAACTGACAACTCTTCTGGATCATCCCTTTGATACCTCGCAAGATTCCCTCACCTCTTCACCTGTGATCCCCACTTCATCCAAGGACTCCTTCATACAGACTCTCACCTTCTGCTTATTGTTTATACAGCCGACCTGACTCCTAGCATACCGGACGTATTCCTAATACCAATGAACCCTGCTCTCAGCCCTGTTCCTGTGTTATCCCTCTGTCTGTACGTTAACCCTTCCATCTCGTGTCCACTCTCAGATCCCCTTTTGTATGCATTGTCAGCCCTGCTCCAGTCCTGTTCATTCTGTATTTAGTTTACTCCATCTCTGCCCCTGAACCTGGTTAACCCCCTCCTGTCTATTCTCAGTTCTCCCTTTGTTAATGTTAGGCCGCCCTCTTCCTATCTTACCCCTCACCCTGTATTTGTCATACACCAAATTAACCCCTTTTTATTTTAAACATATTGCCTACTTTGTCACTGCAACCTGGGCTCGCACCCTCACCCACCCAGCCTGGCTGGACCTGACAGTATGCTGAAGCCAAACTTCAAGCCCGCAGTGACACAGGCTATAATGGAACTGTTTCAAAAATCCTTCCAAGAATTAATTGCCCACCTGGTGGAATTTCTATCTAGTCTGCTGCAAAGAAAATGGGCCCCTTCTGCTAAAGTGTGCGTATCTGAAGCAAGAAAAATGCAAGGACCATTATCCTCAGAGGAGCATACCCGAAGAATCGCGGCAGACCTCTGTATCTACTGTGGAAATTCCAGCCATTGGCTCCCCGTTTGCCCCGTGCGGCCCCCCAAAAAAGTTACTCCTTATAAGCCAGTGCCAAAACCAACTCCGGCAAAAAAGATTTCTTCAAAAAAGCCCTCGGTGCCTAAAACCACTCCGGCATCAAGGTTTACTTCCCTATCTAGGTCTGTTCATGCACCCCTACCCCACATCCAATCTATGCCAACACCGGTAACTGAACTTTTTGGACCCCAAGTGAATGGGTCTGATAATGATGAAATTGCTTAACTCCTGAGGGGCGGAGCTAACCGAGGAAGCGAGCAGCTGCATATTGGAAGAGCTCCGTGATTAACACAGGTTTTAAAGCAATTTTCGCCGCTTGCTCGGACTTGAGACCTACCCAGCTGCCTTTGGAGGTACTAGAGGGCCCGGTGAGGTCGTTTTCCACCCGAATTCCATGCTCCGGAACAGTTTGCCACCCGCAGCACAATTTGGGCCTGGTGCCCGCAGCCATCTTGGAGACCTGTGCGTGAGTTGTTGGGACCTTTTTGCTGCCTTACATCTTCGTGCCTGTGCTTTCGGCACCATGCCCACCAGTCGCTCCCAGAAACAAGGCCCCCAACAGAGGGACATTAGGGACTCTATGAGAGGTGGGTCCACTTTTGCAGGAGTGTCGGCCTCCTCTTCCCTCTCCCCAGGCTATGACTTTTCGGGCGATGAGGGTGACCCCTGGCCTTCGGGTGATGGTTCGGCGATGTCGTGGATCTCCCTGCAATCTCAGAGACGGGACTCCCAGCCCCTTTCTGCGTCTGCAAAAAAAAGTGCGCAAAAGAAACAAAAAGCAGCGCAACAAGCGTCTTTGACCACCTTGATCCTTGCTGAGGACCTCTCCGACGGTGACTTGGCTGCGCCCACCAGCTTTGTGCCAGTAGTAGTAGTGTGGTTTCGGACCGGCAGGATAATCCGAGATAGAGAACCGGACCGCGGCAAATAATATCTACCTCGCTCGAACCACGTATGATCCAGACTGAGGACCGTCAGCAGAAGGAGGACCTCCGAAGGATTTTGGATGAGCTCCGAGAAATTAGGGGGGTATGGAAGCCCGAGGTGGCCGCGGTTCGGTCGGAGGTTGCAGCAATTCGCGCACAGGTGACAGCGGTGCAGACAACGACCTCTGAAGTGCAATCAGACCATACCCACCTGCTGGGTCAGGTCGCCGGTCTCAGGTTGAACTTTTGACCCGCTCTGTGGAGATGCTGGAGACGAGACACTGCCGCCGCAATGTCAGGGGTATCCCGGACTCTGTGTCGTCGGAGGAGCTACTGTCCTATGTTTCTCGTTTTGGCCCTTCAGGTGTCAGCAGGGCTTCCCCCTGATACGCCTGATGTAATTGGATTGGTGTTCAGAGTTAGGAGGCCTGCGACGCTTTCAAAAGGGGCTCCCCGAGATGTCATGGCGGCCTTCCGTGACGTGGCGTTCAAGGACAAGCTTATGTCTACCTCCGGCGCGAGAGATCCGGCGAAATTTGAGGGCTCAACGCTAACTTTATACCATGATCTTCCGTTCCAGACTCTACTTGCTCGCAGGCACTTTCGAGCTGTGACATCCGTCCTTCGTCGGAGAGGGATCCGCTATCGTTGGGGCCTAGCAGGTGCACTGGTGGTGACATATGACAACGTCCCCTATACCATCATCGATCCCGAAGTCGCCTGGACCGACCTTGCGGCGGCGGGCCTTCGCCGGACCCTCCGGAGCTTTAGCTGGACTAAGAGCTCAGCATCATTGTTCCCCCCCCCCTGTGTTTATTCTTATGTTTACGTGTCTCTGGTTTCTAGAATGACTATGTGAATGGACTTTCTGGACCATCTGTAGATTGTATGGACGTATCCCTAATTGCATTCCATAATTCTTTTGATTGATTTTTTTTTTATGCCTGATATTGGGACTTCTTGCCTTTTTTTATCTATGTTGTCCTGTTCCTATTTACTTCGCATATTTTTCACTGGTTGACCGTAGATAGTTTGGCTGGCTTAGAGTGGCCGTTCTTTTTTCCGTTTGATTTCGTGAATTCTCTGTAATGTATAATTCTCTAAATAAAGAATTTAACAAAAAAAGGAAATTGCTGAACTCCTAGACCCTATGGACATCGAGCATGTGTATTCAGAGCCTACTGCGTTCATAGAGACTGATCCAGCCAAACCTATGGATATAATGTCCATCTTTACTGCTACCGTGAACCCGTTGCCAGACTTCACTGCTGGTAGTGCCATCTGTAGCCCTCAGGGTTCTCTGGGTCTCGGTGTCACTGCAGATCAGGACACTTCTGACCCAGCTCCCCCCACAGAAACCCTGGGGGTTGAGCGAGGAGACCTTGAGGCGCCCACTTCCAAAGCAGAAGTGCCGCTCACCACGGAAGCCGCAGTTCAGACTGATGAGATCATCATGAACCAGTCTTCAGGATCTGCCTCAACTGCCCACATCATTGCCACCCTCCAACGACAGGCCAAGATGTTGACTCAAGTCATTGAGGGATTCCAGCATTAACAGGCATCATGGCGAAAAAACTGTATGCCAACACCGGGTCCCACAGAAACCAATACCTGTGTGCCTTCTATTCCAAGGTATGAAGTACCTGACAGACTTTATTGACTGGGGAACCAATGCTGAAATGCCAAGAGAGACTGTACGGCGTAGCCAAGGGCCTCCTGGTCGGCAACATACTTACCTGGGTACCATCATCTCCGAACCACCTGTCAACGTGGCTACCGGAGCTGTCCCTCAATATGATCCTTCATATGACTACCTCCCTTCTGGCTGTTCCTCAGACACTGAATGTGAACCAGCCCCCG
>RXON01000024.1:0-72781 GCA_009667805.1 Leptobrachium leishanense
AGGTCACCAGCCGTTACACCAACAACTCCAATGGATCCAAGCACGGGCATGCATTATACACCAAGTCCAATTCTGGCCCGAGGAGTTCCCATTGGCCACGGCTTTGCCCAGCCCAGGCGCAGTTATTGTACAGGTGAGTGTTTCTGCTCTCACACAAGTGGTGTGAGCTCCAGTCCGATATCTGGGTTCTACAAACCATGACTTTTTTTTAATTGACTTCCCCCGCACCTGCCCTATTACAGTGCGCATAACACGTCCCTTATAGACCGAGCACTTTGCTCCCTGCACTCAAAGGGTGAGTTAAAAAAATAAATCAGGGAACTTACGCTCCGTCATAAATCTGAAAGCACTCAATACCTTTGTGACCTAAGATCACTTCAAAATGGAGGGCAGACATTTACTACGGGATCTCCGCCACCCAGGACATACTTGAAAACGAGAGAAATCTCAATGTATCCTTCCTGGTAAAATCCTTTCTCAAAAGAAAAAAAAAAAAAAAGGATGGAGACTGGTTTACAAGGTTGGATCTAACGGAAGCCTACCTCACGGTCCCTATCCTTCTCAATCACTGACCATTCCTGCAGTTCTGCTGGCACCACGCTCTGTGGCAGTTCACCTGCTTTCTGTTCGGCCTTAGCTCTGCACCATGGTGCTTTACAAAGCTCAAACTAGTCATGGCTTTCATCCATTTGCAAAGCATCTGGACCGTAGTCTACTCAGACAACATACTCCTCCTGGCCCAGGAACCTACACTGTCCTCCCGCCATACCACCTTGGTGGTTGCCATTCGACAAGACCGTGGCGTCATAATCAACACGGACAAGTTGGCACTTCGACCAGCACAGGTTTCAACATTGACTCGAGCAGCACCTTTCTGGGTTTCAACATTGACTCGATCAAGTGCCAGCTGCAACTTTCTCTTCTACAGCTTTGAGCGATAAAGAGCTTACGGGGTTTCCTGTCAATGGACCGCATCTGCCTCCAAGACCTGGCGAGAGTGTTAGGCCTGCTCTCCTCCATGTAAGCCATTTTCCCCAGCCCATTATATTAATCGGGCGATGCAGCGCCTAAAAACGAAGCACCGTATTCTCAACCCATCCTACGACCAGCTGGATCCTATCACCCCAGAGGTACGCGTGGAACTGCTCTGGCGGCTGTGCCACATGGAAGCCTAGAATAGGCGTGCCATATTTGGTTCTCTACTGGATCTCGTACTGGAATTAGACACCAGCCTGCTGGGATGGGGGGGGGGGGGAAGGGAGCAGCCTGAGGGCCCACCTACAGTTGTGTTCAAAATTATTCAACCCCCAATGCTGTAAAGGGTTTTAGGGAATTTAATGACATTTGTAATTGTATTCAGAATGAAATCCTACAAGGACTTTTTAAAGAACCATATGCAACTATAATGACATCAATTGGTTTTGTAATACAGTAGTAAATGTTTCTTTTGTGAATTCTTCATTGACACAATTATTCAACCCCTTAAAGACTACCACTCTGAAGAACAGAGGTTCATTCAAGTGTTTTCAATCAGGTATTGAAAACACCTGTGGATGTCACGGAGCAGCAATAAAGCATAATAAGCACCAATTAGGCAGCTTTAAAATGACTGTGATACTCAGCTCCTTCTAGACATTTACTGGTGTGGTTACAAACATGGTGAAGTCAAGAGAATGGTCCAGGAAGACAAGAGAAGAGGTGATTACTCTTCACAGGAAGGGCAATGGCTATAAGAAGATTGCAAAGATGTTAAACATACCAAGAGAGACCATAGGAAGCATCATTCGCAAATTCAAGGCAAAGGGCACTGTTGAAACGCTACCTGGTCGTGGCAGAAAGAAGATGCTGACTTCGACTGCTGTGCGCTACCTGAAGCGTAGAGTGGAGAAAAGTCCCCGTGTGACTGCTGAGGAACTGAGAAAAGATTTGTCAGATGTGGGTACTGAAGTTTCAGCTCAGACAATACGGCGCACACTGCGTAATGAAGGCCTCCATGCCAGAACTCCCAGGCGCACCCCCTTGCTGTCTCCAAAGAATAAGAAGCGTCGACTGCAGTATGCCAAAAGTCATGTGGACAAACCACAGAAGTTTTGGGATAGTGTTCTGTGGACTGATGAAACAAAATTAGAACTGTTTGGGCCCATGGATCAACGCTATGTTTGGAGGAGGAAGAACAAGGCCTATGAAGAAAAGAACACCTTGCCTACTGTGAAGCATGGCGGGGGGTCAATCATGCTTTGGGGCTGTTTTGCTTCTGCAGGTACAGGGAAGCTTCAGCGTGTGCAAGGTACCATGAATTCTCTTCAGTACCAGGAGATATTGGATGACAATATGATGCAGTCCGTCACAAACCTGAGGCTTGGGAGACGTTGGACCTTTCAACAGGACAATGATCCCAAGCATACCTCCAAGTCCACTAGAGCATGGTTGCAGATTAAAGGCTGGAACATTTTGGAGTGGCCATCGCAGTCACCTGACTTAAATCCGATTGAGAACCTCTGGTGGGACTTAAAGAAAGCAGTTGCAGTGCGCAAGCCTAAGAATGTGACTGAAGTGGAGGCTTTTGCCCATGACGAATGGGCGAAGATACCCGTAGATCGCTGCAAGACACTTGTGTCAAGCTATGCTTCACGTTTAAAAGCTGTTATAACTGTAAAAGGATGTTGTACTAAGATTGAATGTCACTTGGGGGTTGAATAAAACTGATAATGATGTGAGTACAGAAAAGACATTTGTGGTTATTTCATTATAAATGTTATGTTATATTTGTCTGACCTACACGTGCCTCTTTGATTTAATTGTAAGCAAGATGACTGAATGATCAAAATCAATGTCAAACTGGCCAAAACACTCAATTTCAGTGGGGGTTGAATAATTTTGAACACAACTGTACATGGGAGGAACAACAGCTCCATATCAATTGACTGGAACTCATCGTCTGCTCCTTCACCATACAGTTTCTCTCACGACCGCATGGACTGCGCTCTACTCTTAAGGATGGACAATAGGTCTGCGGTCCAATACGTCAACAGCCGGGGGTGGGGGGTGGGACTCCCGTTCCAAGCTCCTGTCGGATTGGACACAATCCCTCTACAACTTTTGCCTAGAACGGAACATCTCCTTCAAGGCGGAGTACCTGCTCGGCTCAACCAACTCCGTCTCAGATTGATTTTCGAGGCACTGGAAAAGCGGCACTGACTGGCAGCTGGACCGCGTGCGCTTTAGTTGCTTATCGACTTTATGGGGCCCCATCACTCTGTACCTGTTTGCCTCTCGCTTGAACCATCAGACGCCAACTTAGACAGCAGTGGATGCATTTCTCCAACCCTGGCTGCTAATGGGAGGCTATGCGTGTCCCCTGCTTCCGATGATCATACATACACTACAGGAGGTTCGGAGACAGACTGTGCAGCTTCTGCTTCTAACGCCCCTATGGCAGTCTCAGCCATGGTTCCCCTTGGCCCTGGAGCTTTCTTGCCTACACCCACTCCTGCCATCCTCCTCTACCGTCCTCCTGGACCCTCAGGGCAAGCCGCACCCGCTGGTCCTGGAAGGGAACAGAACCTGCTCCTGGTGGCGTGGACAATTTTGGGGGATCCTTCCGGTTGTCAGGCCTCTCTGATGCAGCTCGAACTCTGTTCTGGGAATCCTGGGCTCTGGGCACTCGAACATGCTACCGCCCCACCTGGGGAAGATTGAGTCACTGGTGTATACAGTAGGGTATAATCAAAGTGGATGTGTGCTGACGTAACACTCACATATTATTATTGAGCCGCAATTGGCTCCAAGGATAATGCATAGGAATTCTAAGGAAATTCTGAAAACCTTCTTTAGAAGCAAATTCCAGTAAGCAGCAGTAGTTTAAAATACGTTTAATGCATAATTAAAACGATATTACGTTCCATTTTAATTATGTATTTTAAACTACTGCTGCTTCCTGGAATTTGCTTCTAAAGAAGGTTTTCGGAATTTCCTTAGAATTCCTATGCGTTATCCTTGGAGCCAATTGCGGCTCAATAATATGTGAGTGTTACGTCAGCACACATCCACTTTGATTATACCCTACGGTAATACACTAGGGGAGTGTTTTGGTATTTTGTTATCCACTGCAGGGGATACCGGTTGAAGATAACGAATACACCAGGGGTGAATGTGCGTCTGAACATATTTAAAGACCCATATCGCAGTTCATCCTAAAGCCTAGGCTAGGCTCAGAAAAATGTGAGTTGGACATTTGCCTTTTATTTCCCTCACCATTGATTTTACGTATTGCGCAATCTGTGGCCTTTTTTTCTCTTGTAGTGAATTTGATCTACACTAAGGAGTGAATTCTGGAAAAATTAAGAAACACTGATGGACATGTGTGGTGCCTAATCACATTTACCGGTTTTAAGATTGGCGCTCCAAAGTTAACGCTTTTCATTTACCCTTGGGTTTCTAGAGGAACCTCCATGTACAGCGTGTAGAGTGTGTGATTGGTCATTCTTCCATAGGGCGCTTCAGTGTTTCCTTTTCTATTCTGATCCAGATGCGGGCCCTTTGCCTCCCATCCTTAAGTGCTTTGGATAGTCTCTCCTCTGATGGAAATCTTACCACCGAGCGGCAGATCCTCCGTACATTATATTTCCGACCTCGCCCCCAGGCCGTGGGGAGTCTGGTGCAGGTGTAAAATGGTAGAATATGAGCCTTCGGTCTTGATATAAAATTGTGGATTATTCTAGCCCTGGTGTTAGATGAATATTTTTCCAGCCCTCCTACCATAGTCTGCACAACCTTTCAAACGTCAATACACAAACGAAAAATGGAATAAAATGAAATGTATTTCCACAGACGTTTATGTCCATGTGGGCCTTGTGTCCTTTCATTAACATTCCTTTTTCCTTGAGCAGGTATCTCGGCCTTCTCTGCGGCCGTGCGTTTAGTCTGGCCTTCGTCAAGGAGCCCGAGACATTTGGTTTTAATTGCCCTTCTACAATCTTCAAGTACCGCGGCCATTGTGCCAGTTCATTGCGTATTGACACGTTTCCATCACCTGGTACTTTCACGCGCTCTGTCTCTCCTAGCTTGGTTGGCTCCCGCTGACCTATTGGTCCTTGTTTGCAGCCAGTCTTCCACTGGTTTCTGCCCTTTGGCCTAACCACGTTGCCAGTTCCTGTTTAGTTTCGTCACCTGATAGGTCACGAAGCCCCTCCCAAGTCCTATTATGCTAGTTTTTGATTGGTTTACGCTGTTTCTATGTAAACTTTATTTGCTGCTGGAAGTTTAGTAAAGAAAAGAATAATTTTTATAAAGACAGAAGGCGAATATTTTACCAACACAAAGGCTGGAATAATCCACACTTATCCGTGTTTTCCCGTGCCGCAGCAGGGAGCGGGGAGATACTACTCCTTTGCAAGTTAGTCGAGGTGGCAGCATGAGGGCAGCATGAGGGCACCCTACAACCGGTCATTACCATTTCCAGAACTCTTAACTGCCAGAGGATCAAGGGAGTTGTAGTTCAGAAACATGAGTGGGGCATTTGAGATCCTCCAGCATAAAAACACCCCAAACCTGAGAAAAAACATTTATTAATATTTAACATAAATAAAGCTCAGACACAACAGACGCTGCCAGAAACAGGACGCGGGAGTCTTTCAGGTGGATCCTGTTCCAGGACTGGTTACAGCACCATTGGCAGTGCCCGCAGAGACTGGCCATGGGCAGAGTATAAGAAGATGGAACTCTTGTAATGTGACCAGGCCTCCAACCATCAGCTTTTAAAAGGTGAAAGTAACTCCTCACGGAACAGGCAGAGCCGCTCATGGTTCATTTCCATTCACATACGTGTGTTCCTGCAGCCGCCCCTTCCTCTGCTCCTCCAGCTGCTTCGCATGAAGCCACCGCTCCTGGGACAGGGTGGTCTGTCCAGCACTGAGAGACACCAGCCTGAAAGAGACACAAACCATGATTTCTATAGCACCAACAAGTTCAACAGCGTTTACCATACAGTTTACAATCTAGAGGAGCAGAGGATCCGGCTCACAGGATTGTGAGTTCCTACGGGAATAGGGCCCTCATCTCCTCCTGTACTGTTTGTCAAATGTTGTTCAATGTATTGTAACCCTGTCTATACTGTGCTTATTGTACAGCGCTGCGGAATATGCTGGCGCTTTATAAATAAACAATAATAATAATAATAACAGGAGTTTACAATCCAGAGGAGCAGAGGGTCCGGCTCACAGGAGTTTACAATCTAGAGGAGCAGAGGGTCCGGCTCACAGGAGCTTACAATCTAGAGGAGCAGAGGGTCCGGCTCACAGGAGCTTACAATCTAGAAGAGCAGAGGGTCCGGCTCACAGGAGCTTACAATCTAGTGGAGCAGAGGGTCCGGCTCACAGGAGCTTACAATCTAGGAGGGTCACTGAACATGGTTTCATGTAGCAGTGTCTGAGGAAAAGGATAGTGGGACTTTTCGTTAATTCGGTCCGCCCACCCCACGTGCAGCTCTGATTTGCTCGTTAAAAAGGGACACACAGTGTTTTTCCCCAATTTGGGGAAAATAAAGCAATTTCCTCTGGGTAAGTGATGAGTCTGCGTTTCTGGGGGAGGCGGCCATGGACTCTAAATTAAAAGCTCATGTGACAGATTGGATCTGTATCTCTATCGTGATAGGTATAGACGTATCTACCTGTGTCTGTGTATCTATATACCTGTACATACATATCTCCTCTACATAGGCATATTCATATCTGGGTCTGTCCATATCTGGGAAGTGCCCAGTTGGCCCAGCTGCCTAGCGAATCAATGCCTGAGTTTCTAGCCTGTTCAAAGGAAACAATTAACAGGTCAGTGACCGTTTTCTCTGTGAAGCCATCGAAAGGTGTGAATAAAAGCAATAACCCATTAGGTGAACTGGGGAGTCCTATATCCTCTATTCACACCTTGGAGTCCTGGCTACAGAAGGCACCAAGCTGCAAGGGGCCAGGCCATTTCAAAGAAGCAATCACACTCTTTGATCCCTAGAGACAAACTTTGGGAATCAAGTTAATGACAAAGCATACTGAGCGTGCTCAGGAAAAGGGAAATGTAGTGCACAAAAGTAGAAAATAGGGGCTGTCCTCCAGAGGGACAAGGCAGCCTATATATACCTGAGCCAAGCATGGGCTCAGGGCTTATTTCTGTGGGGTCACCTAAGAACGTGAGAAACTGTGCCCAGTCTTCAAATCTCCAGCCCCAGGGGTACACGGATGCTCCTGTTAGCTTACCGACGTGAGTAAGGGTCTGTGGTTTTAATCCGGTTTTTTATTTGCTGTTTGTGTGTAATTGATTTGTCATATCCATTTTTTCTGTAACAAAATGCACTGTGGTTTTTTGATCATAATAAATATCCCTTAAGTTCTGCTTCTGACGGAAGCTCCACGCTAACTGAAGGGACTGGATTATTGTTTTTTGTTTTAAGCTCGATTATCTACTAAATTGTGAGTTGCGGTGGCTGGGGGACGGTTGGGTAAGCGCGTGGAGGACGGTTGGGTAAGCGCGCGGGGGATTGTTGTCCGCATAGTCAATATTTGGGTCTAGGATAGACAGATAGTGGATTGCTTATCCCTGCGTCTCTTGCTGCAGCGCGCTTAGTGTTCGTGAGAACTGGTGGCAGCATAATGAATAGAGTAAGAAAGTGGGTGTAAGGATTGTGGGAAACGTAGTCGCTACCCCAGGTCGAGAGAAGACGGGTACAGCATTGCAATCCTGGGACCACTTCATGTGTGCGCGCGGGGGATTGTTGTCCGCGCAGTCATAATTTGGGTCTAGGATAGACGGATAGTGAGTTGCTTAACCCTGCGCTTTTCGTAGTGCGCGAGTAGTTGTCGTGACAGCTCCCTCTGTATAAAACCGTTTAACTCCGTCTGATGTGAGGACTGGCTCCGCTTGGGACACTTTTGGATTCTCTGGGCTTGCGCCGCGCTGGGGGAGGCACACACATACCTGGCCACGACCAGCAGCCGGTGCAGATCGTCAGCGCTCATACTGTGCGGGTCCATCCTGCGTATCTCCACAAAGTCATCTTCAACAGCCTGCGCAGAGCGAACGGAGAAAGCGTCAGCAGCACCACGGTATATGGCTGCAGGGGCAGAATGCAAGCCCTCCCCCATTCCCCGTGCACCCCCTCCCCTTGCCCCGTGTACCCCCCTCCCCTCCTCGCCCCGTGTACCCCTCCCCATGCACCCCCTCCCCTCCCCTGCACCCCCTCCCCTCCCCCTGCACCCCCTCCCCTCCCCAATCCCCTCGCGCACCCCCTCCCCTCGCGCACCCCATCCCCTCCCCTCGCGCACCCCATCCCCTCCCCTCGCCACCCCATCCCCTCCCCTCGCGCACCCCATCCCCTCGCATCCCCATCCCCTCCCCTCGCGCACCCCATCCCCTCCCCTCGCGCACCCCATCCCCTCCCCTCGCGCACCCCATCCCCTCGCATCCCCATCCCCTCCCCTCGCGCACCCCATCCCCTCGCATCCCCTCGCGCACCCCCTCCCATCCCCTCGCGCACCCCCTCCCCCACCCCATCCCATCCCCTCGCGCACCCCCTCCCCCACCCCATCCCATCCCCTCGCGCACCCCCTCCCCTCCCCTCCCCTTGCGCACCCAATCCCCTCGCGCACCCCCTCCCCTCGCGCACCCAATCCCCTCCCCCCGCGCACCCCCTCTCCCCGCGCACCCCCTCTCCTCGCGCACCCCCTCCCCTCGCGCACCCCCTCCCCTCGCGCACCCCATCCCCTCCCCTCGCGCACCCCATCCCCTCCCCTCGCGCACACCCATCCCCTCCCCTCGCGCACCCCATCCCCTCGCATCCCCATCCCCTCCCCTCGCGCACACCCATCCCCTCCCCTCGCGCACCCCATCCCCTCGCATCCCCTCGCGCACCCCCTCCCATCCCCTCGCGCACCCCATCCCCTCGCATCCCCTCGCGCACCCCCTCCCATCCCCTCGCGCACCCCCTCCCCCACCCCATCCCATCCCCTCGCGCACCCCCTCCCCCACCCCATCCCATCCCCTCGCGCACACCCCTCCCCTCCCCTCCCCTTGCGCACCCAATCCCCTCGCGCACCCCCTCCCCTCGCGCACCCAATCCCCTCCCCCCGCGCACCCCCTCTCCCCGCGCACCCCCTCTCCTCGCGCACACCCTCTCCTCGCGCACCCCCTCCCCTCGCGCACCCCCTCCCCTCGTGCACCCCCTCCCCTCGTGCACCCCCTCCCCTCGTGCACCCCCTCCCCTCGTGCACCCCCTCCCCTCGCCCCTGAGAAACATTGCATTACACAGGTTAGAGTTTAATACGCACCTTGGTGACCTCGTCAGTGATGCTGTACTCCAGGAATCGCAGCGCGCTCAGGTAGACGCGGAACTTGTTGAGCAGAGAGGGCAGAGCAGATGCGAGCAGAGCTTCCACGTAGCGCTCCATGCTGGACGGTGCCGTCTGTGGCCGCAGAGGAATCTGGCAATCAGACTTAGAGAACAGAAATAATCACCAAGAGCATCTGATGCGAACATGACGGCAAAACCAAAAGCAGCACGAAAAATACCTGCCGGGAAATGGGAACATGTGTGTCTGGCCTCAAATGGGACAGCCAGTCAACCAACCAATGGGATCACAGCCACGAGCTGGCCGGCCAATCAACCAAAGGGATCACGGCACCGAGCCGGCCAGCCAGCCAATCAACCAACGGGATCACGGCAGCGAGCCGGCCACCCAACCAACGGGATCACGGCACCGAGTCAGCCGGCCAATCAACCAACGGGATCACAGCAGCGAGCCGGCCGGCCAGCCAACCAACCAACGGAATCACGGCACTGAGTCGGCCAGCCAGCGGGATCACGGCAGCGAGCCGGCCAATCAACCTACGGGATCACGGCAGCAAGCAGGCCGGCCAGCCAATCAACCAAGGGGATCACGGCAGCGAGCCGGCCGGCTAATCAACCAACGGGATCACGGCAGCGAACCGGCCAGCCAATCAACCAACGGAATCAAGGCACCGAGCCGGCAAGCCAGCCAATCAACCAACCAATGGGATCACGGCACCGAGCCGGCCAATCAAACAACGGGATCACGGCAGCGAGCCGGCCAGCCAGCCAATCAACGAACGGGATCACGGCAGCGAGCCGGCCAGCCAGCCAGCCAATCAACCAACGGGATCACGGCAGCGAGCCGGCCAGCCAATCAACCAACGGGATCACAGCAGCGAGCCGGCCAACCAATCAACCAACGGGATCACAGTAGCGAGCCGGCCAACCAATCAACCAACGGGATCACGGCACCGAGCCGGCCAACCAATCAACCAACGGGATCACGGCACCGAGCCGGCCGATCAACCAACGGGATCACGGCACCGAGCCGGCCGACCAATCAACCAACGGGATCACGGCACCGAGCCGGCCGGCCAGCCAACCTATGGGATCATGGCACCAAACCGGCCAGCCAGCCAACCAACGGGATCACGGCACAGAGCCGGCCGGCCAGCCAATCAACCAACGGGATCACGGCACTGAGCCGGCCAATCAACCAACGGGATCACGGCAGCGAGCCAGCCAATCAACCAACGGGATCACGGCACCGAGTCACCTGACCAATCAACCAACGGGATCACGGCACCGAGCCGGCCAATCAACCAACCGGATCACAGCAGTGAGCCGGCCGGCCAATCAACCAACGGGATCATGGCAGCAAGCCGGCCAGCCAATCAACCAACGGGATCACGGCAGCGGGTAGGCCGGCAAGCCAGCCAATCAACCAACGGGATCACGGCACCGAGTCGGCCGGCCAATCAGCCAACGGGATCACAGCACCGAGCTAGCCGGCCAATCAACCAACGGGATCGCGGCACCGAGCCGGCCGGCCAGCCAACCAATGGGATCATGGCACCAAGCCGGCCAGCCAATCAACCAACGAGATCACGGCACCGAGCCAGCCAATCAACCAACCGGATCACGGCACCGAGCCGGCCAGCCAATCAACCAACCAACCAATGGGATCGCGGTAGCGAGCCGGCAGGCCAGCCAACAAGATCACGGCACCGAGCCAGCCAGCCAATCAACCAACGGGATCATGGCCCTGAGCCGGCCAGCCAATCAACCAACGGGATCACGGCACCGAGCCGGCCAAACAACGTGATCACGGCACTGAGCCTGCTGGCCAACCAACGGGATCACGGCACCGAGCCAGCTGGCCAACCAAAGGGATCATGGCCAACGAGCCGGCTGGCCAACCAAAGGGATCATGGCCAACGAGCCGGCTGGCCAACCAAAGGGATCATGGCCAACGAGCCGGCTGGCCAACCAAAGGGATCATGGCCAACGAGCCGGCTGGCCAACCAACGGGATCATGGCACCGAGCCGGCAGGTAAAAAAAATAAATACATGCGCCGCGTCAGGTTCCACGCAAAGACCCTGATTATTGCAATTCTTCATAGTCCAATGCGGGGGAAGGGGAGCAAACAGCCAGAATTTACCGGGAGCAGCGCGCGGCCCTCCGAGGTGACCAGCACATTAATATTGCAGGGAAACTCCATCTGGTGGAAACTGAAGTCATAATCCACCTTCTGCCACGTGATCACGTTCCCCAGAGCCGTCACGTTCCGCACGCCTGCGGCAAAAGAGGGTTATTTAAATACTGTCCCTTTAAGACACCCCCCCAACTTTAATCCCCCCCCCCAGAGACCCCAACTTTAAAGAGTAAATTGATTATAAGCTGTGATATCAAAATACAGAAACAGAGCGCAGCACAGAGCTGCACGAGAGAGGGTTTGCTGCATTTCGGGGAGTCGTGGAATGTGCCGGAGCCTCTGGACACACATTAAATAAAGTGGTTAAAAAAACTTACATTTGTTTTGCATTAATTCTAATGCATGTACTCAGAGGCTCCTATTTGCATTTCTCCCTTTATTGCACCAACAGCAGCAAAGGGTTAACTTTTGGGAAAAAATGTAACAGTAGAAAACAACCCTTCCCCATTGTGGGGAGGCCCTCCCATAGTCCTAGTCCCGCCCCCAATCCCATGTTCAAGTATTCACTGCGGGAGCATCCACTTCCTCTTCCTTTGCTGCTCCCGCAGTGGCAACATCGTTGATCAGATAAGTATATCGCGCTAGCGCTGCGTTACTTGTCTGTATTTATTCTTTCATGCTCGCGCTCATTCATTTACATCTATTTTACTGTCTCACTCTGAGTCTCTGCTCCCGGTGCTAGCTGCGGACGGTGACCCGTTTTTTCAACCCCTCCGATGACGGGCTGTTACCTGCCGTTGGGGGTGGCTTTTCTACCGCTCTGCTCGTTTCTGTGCCTGTCGCGCTCCTCTGCTACTGCTCACTGATCCCCGGCTCTGATAACAGGCTTCCCCAGCCGGCCACAAGCTCCCGCTTGTACGCGGCTCTCGGCCGGGCGGTAGCCCCGCCCCCTCACATGCACGATTCCGGCCGCCATCTTGGGGAAAATTTGTGTGCGCACACTGCCCTTCCGAGCTCCGCACGCGGTCTGCAGATCCTCTATCGAGCAGGCACCATGTCACACTCAAAACCGAGCGAATCCAGCCCGATGCGGTCTGACAATGCCTTCGACTACAGCTCCCACCAGGATCGCTCGGAGGAACGAAAACCACGCAAACGGCACTCAAAATCGGAGATACGTCTACAGCGGCTGGAGACTTCCCTTCAGGCATGCATGTCCTCAGCCGTCCATTCTGCGGTCTCCTCACTGTCTGACACCTGGCAAAAAAAAAAAAAAAATCACTGACAGCGCTGCTAAATGCTCAGGTACCATCTACCCCTGACAGACAACCGTCGCGTACTTGCTCACACGACTCCAGACGCAGTTCTGTGCAAGGCCCCTCTAATGAGCCGGTGCCTGACCCCTTGGGGGGGGGCAATTCTGTGCCGCCCAACGACGCACACGCTGCGAACAGCCGCCGAGGGGATGGCAGTCCCACCACACTGCCGGGTCCCAGTACCCAATTGGTCCCTTGCAAGAGAGCCCTAGACCGCGGAGCCCCTCGAGCGGTCACCTCTAAACATCAGGGCCAGACGACACCAGCGCTGACCGAGTATGAGGATGAGTATGAGGATCCGATGACTGATGAGGTCCACGCTCAGGAGGATCCCGCTCTCATGGCCGCAGTGGTTCCTGCCCGGTCTGCCCGTTCCAAGAGCCTGGTCATTTATGACACCCAGGGCCATCCACTGTTTGAGCCAGAGGACCTCAAGCATCCAAGGTCCATGGCCTGGTGTCCCGCCGCGCATGTCGAGCAATGGGTTGATGCCCATATGCGCCGGACACTCGAAAAAGTGGACCGTGCGAGATTGTGGGCTGAATGCCTTAGACCCACCACCACGGGTAAAACGTGCCTGACTCCTGTTGTGGATGCGAGCTTCCAGAAATATACTGGCAGGAGTGGTTGGTCAGCCAAAAAAGGCATTGACAGCGTCCTAAAAAGTTGCCAGAACAAAGTGCTGGATGTAGCAGGCCCTATGGTCCGCATTTTTGAGTTGGTGGAGGAAGCCAAGACTCAAGATCTTTTGTTAGACCCCAAACAAGTGGGTGAATGGCTCCAGCGTGCGTTTTGCCTCCTGGGGAACGCTAACGTCGCCATCTCTGCTGAACGCAGAAAAAGTATTTTGCTTAAGGTTGACTCCGGATTGGTTACACTGACCACTAACGATTTGGGTGCCAAGGCCCAAGGTATACTCTTTGGCCAGCCATTCCTTAAAGACATGGGCGAGTATACCCAGGCCTTCCAGTCCATCGACAAGTCAGAATCGACCATGAAGCGCATCTTCGCCACTGAGAGGCGAGTTTTTGGCAGAGCCGGCAGCTACAGGGGTCGCGCGGGTTCCAACATCTCCCGCAATTTTCAAGGCTCCAATGCTGCTGCACCCTCCTACTACCACCAGTTCCGCTGGTCCGGTCCCTTACACGAGAGCCAGTCCCTGGCGTGGCAGAGGCTCCAGATGTGGCAGAGGAGCAGGTAAGTATTTTTCAGTTTATTCCCCATTCCCAGAGTGGGGGGCCGCCTCTGTCTCTTTTCCCGCGCTTGGCGAAGCATCTCCTCAGACCCGTGGGTCCTTCAAGTAGAGTCGGGGTTCCTACTGGAGTTTGTATCCCCCCCCCCTGTACAAGCCTCCCTCCCGCTGCCCATTCGGTTTGCGGAGGACCAGATGACCCTATTTCGAGAGGAAATACATGCACTCCACACAAAATGCGCTATAGAGCCGGCATCTCCCGCTCCACCGGGGTTTCTCAGCAACCTCTTTCTCGTGGGAAAAAAAGGGGGCCGCAGGCGCCCCGTTATCAACGTCCAGTCCTTGAACGAGTGGGAGGTCTACCATCATTTCAAGATGGAGGGCATTCACTCTCTCAGGGACTCTATCCCCCCACGATTGGATGGTCAAACTCGACCTAAAAGGACACTTACCTTTCGGTCCCGATCGACCAGACACATCGCGACATCCTGAAGTTTGCGTGGGGCCCCACACCTGGCGGTTTACATGCCTTCCCTTTGGCCTGTCATCCTCCCCGTGGTGCTTCACCAAGCTTCTAAAGCCGGTGGTGACCCACCTCCGCGGCGTCCAATTGGTTATATACCTGGACGACATTCTTCTGATGTCGTCGTCCTCTCGCGAGTCCCTAGTACTACATCTTTCCTGGACGATCACCCTCCTCCAGGATCTAGGGTTCCTTGTAAACGAGTAAAAATCTATCCTAGTTCTCTCGCGCCGCTTGGAGTCCTCGGATTCCTCGTGGATTCGTCCCAAATGTCTCTACACCTACCACACACCAAGTTGATTTCCATCAGGAAGGAGATTCGCTCTCTTCTACGTGTGGGTCATTGCTCCCTCCGCTCTCTGGCCCGTATGGTTGGACTCCTGGCGGTGGCAAGGTTGGCGATTACTCCGGGTCCGCTTCACTACAGGGCCCTCCAACTCTTGAAGACCCGTTCTCTCCGATCCGGTCGGGACTACGCAGACAAGGTCACCCTCACCCTGGATACGGTAGTGGATGGTGGCTCCTCAACATAGACCGCTGGAATGGGAAACCGATCCATGTTCCGCCCCCCTCCATGGTAGTGGACTCCGACGCCAGCAAGACTGGTTGGGGTGCTCACTGCGGTTCGGAGGAGACGGGCGGTCGCTGGTCAACCGAGGAAGCGACCTATCACATCAATGCACTGGAACTACTGGCCGGTCTATTTGCCCTCCAATGCTTCACGAAACAATGTCGTCCGGACAGCGTTCTCCTGAGGATGGACAATGTATCCGCGGTACTGGCTACGTCAATGGGCTCGGAGGTCCACGATCACCGAAGCTGACATCTCTCGCCCAGAGGTTTTGGGAGTTCTGCTTCCAACAGAACATGTCTGTGCAGGCTCAATTCCTCCCCGGCCTCATGAATCATGTGGCGGATTGGAACTCGAGACATCTCTTGGACTCCGGGGACTGGCAGCTGCATTTGTCAGTTTACTCCTTTGCTTTCCCGCACATGGGGTCCGTTCGGCATGGATCTCTTCACCTCCCGCCTCAACACCCACCTCCCGGCGTTCTTCAGTTGGCGCCCGGATCCGGAAGCCCTGGCGACGGAAGCTTTCCTGCAAGAGTGGTCGGTGCCCCGTCCATACGGGTTTCCCCCGTTCTCCATGATCGCCCGCTGTCTCCTGCATTTTTGACGTCACCGCCTCCAGATGGTTCTCATCACTCCGTATTGGACATCGCAGTCGTGGTTCCCCACCCTGCTCGGCATGGCGATGGACATCCCGCGGTTGCTCCCGATGTCCCGGAATCTTCTTCTGGATCCATCCGACCAGCCACACCCATTGATCCTGGCAGACAGGCTGCAGCTGTTGGCATGGTTAATCTCTGGCAACCCCGTGGATCCGCAGGCGTTTCGGACCGCACTGCCGACCTCTTCCTCCAATCCTGGGCCCCAGGAACCCGATCTTCTTACAACGCAGCCTGGGACAAATGAGCTGCTTGGTGTATGGGGAGGGATTGGGATCCCTTTACGGCCCCTCTGAATGTAGATCTGGATTTCCTCACTATTCAATTCGACGAGGGTAGGGCCTACCGGACCATTAATGTGGTCCGTTCGGCCTTGTCAGCTGGACACGCAGGCCTTTTGGGGGTACCTATTGGTAACCACCAGTTGGTGTGCTGACTTTTGCGCGGTATGTGTCTTACTACCAGTTATACGTCCACATGGGACGGTACATTGGTACTGTCCCTCTTATGTTCCAGGCAGGATAACGTCCAGTTATCCCTCCGGGCTCTTCCCGCCAAGTTGCTAATGTTATTCTGTCTGGTGCCTTGTAAGCGCGTTAGTGATGTTCGCGATCTGGATTTCGGGGTTCGGTCTTTTGTGCCCGAGGGTGTGCTCTTTTGTATTTCACGCAGCACCAAAACTTCCCTGGCCTCCGTCCTGTTTACCGCTTTTCCTGCCGAATCCCTGTTGTTTCCCGTGTGTCGTCTCCGGGCCTACGAATCCCGTATTGCCCCTTTCCGCCTCGTCCCGGTTCTTGTCCTTTTGCCCTCCTAATCGGCCGGTGGTTTCGGCTACTCTTGTACGCTGATTGCGCTGGCTTATGGAGTTGGCGGGCGTCGACATCACCTGCTTTGGGGCTCATTCGGTGCATAGTGCCATGGCCTCCAGGGCGGTGTCTGTGGGCTGTCGCCTTGAGGACATTATGCGGGCTGCCGACTGGTCTAGGGAGTCCACTTTCCGCATATTATACTTTAAACCTGTTGCGGCAATGTCTGATGCTGGTTTAGGACGGCGTTGAACTTGCAAATAGGAGCCTCCGAGTCCATGCATTAAAATTCCTAAATTTTCCTATTACCATGACGGAAAGTTTAAATTCTAATAATGACTCGGAGGCGAGTATTTCCCACCCTTCTCTCCGTTTCCTTCTGCACACACTCACATACCGTATTAAACTTCACACAATATTCATGCGTAGGGTCTTTATTCACACACTTGGCGCTGTGTGGGTGTGTATGTTACTGGATGTGCCGTGTTGGTGTATACATCCTGTTCACGGCTCCGCCTCTAATTCCATTCCATGTCCCTTCCTATCTTTCAGCGTCCTAAGTGGATTTCCGCCTTCTGGATGTGCCTGATGACCTCGGTTCCGGCTTCCGTTGAGTGTTCCGCTGGTCCGTTTTAGTTGGCTTATGTTGCCGTGTCGCAGGCTCGGAAGTGGATGCTCCCGCAGTGAATACTTGAACATGGGATTGGGGGCGGGACAAGGACTATGGGAGGGCCTCTACATGTTGGGGAGGGGTTGTTTTCTACGGTTACAATTTTTTCCAAAACTTAACCCTTTGCTGCTGTTGGTGCAATAAAGGGAGAAATGCAAATACTCGCCTCCGAGTCACTATTAGAATTTAAACTTTACGTCATGGTAATAGGAAAATTTTGGAATTCTGCATTAACAAAGCGTGGATTTCACTAACATGTATTTATAAAGCGCTAACAAGTTCCGTAGCGCTGCACAATGGGAGACAAAACAACAATATACAACTTAAAAACATAGAACAGTAAGAGAGGGGACCCTGCCCCAGAGCTTACAATCTAAGAGGAGAGGGGACCCTGCCCCAGAGTTTACAATCCACAGGCCCCGGTGCCCCCGCACACCCCCAATACACAGGTCCCGTGCCCTCTGCCACCCATGCTGTACCCACCTGCAGTGTCGAGCTGCCCCTGCTCCAGCACCGTCTCATCCACCAGGATGGAGGTGTTTACGGGAAGCTGCAGGATGCCGCTCACCAGCCGGTTTGCCGTGTAATCTTTCCGGGGGATGAAACGCAGGAGGTTCATATTCTCGATGGTCATTGAAAGGTAGTAAGACTGGGGGGAAAGGGCAGGAGGGTCACACCACAAAGGGTTAAACAGGTCACGCAAATGTCAACACAGTAACAGGACCGGTGCTGCCAGACATACCATCGGTACCAGCTGCTGCAGGACGCGGTACAGGAATTCCGTGAAGGTGGCGCTCCGGGGGCAACCGCTGAGGTTCAGCGTGAACTTTCCCAGGGCGAGCACGTCCCGCCTCGCGTACCTGAAAGAGGAGAAATGGGTCATTCCACAGCATGAAGGCCCGGCCGGCCACGTCCAGCACAACCGACTTGTCTATACACAAAGCGATCAGCGACGTCCAGCACAACCGACCCGTCTATACACAAAGCGATCAGCCACGTCCAGCACAACCAACCCGTCTATACACAAAGCGATCAGCCACGTCCAGCACCACCGACCCGTCTATACACAAAGCGATCAGCCACGTCCAGCACCACCGACCCGTCTATACAAAGCGATCAGCCACGTCCAGCACCACCGACCCGTCTATACAAAGCGATCAGCCACGTCCAGCACCACCGACCCGTCTATATACAAAGCGATCAGCCAAGTCCAGCACCACCGACCCGTCTATATACAAAGCGATCAGCCACGTCCAGCACCACCGACCCGTCTATATACAAAGCGATCAGCCACGTCCAGCACCACCGACCCGTCTATACAAAGCGATCAGCCACGTCCAGCACCACCGACCCGTCTATACACAAGCGATCAGCCACGTCCAGCACCACCGACCAGTCTATACACAAAGCGATCAGCCACGTCTAGCACCACCGACCCGTCTATACAAAGCGATCAGCCACGTCCAGCACCACCGACCCGTCTATACAAAGCGATCAGCCACGTCCAGCACCACCGACCCGTCTATATACAAAGCGATCAGCCAAGTCCAGCACCACCGACCCGTCTATATACAAAGCGATCAGCCACGTCCAGCACCACCGACCCGTCTATATACAAAGCGATCAGCCACGTCCAGCACAACCGACCCGTCTATACACAAAGCGATCAGCCACGTCCAGCACCACCGACCCGTCTATACACAAAGCGATCAGCCACGTCCAGCACCACCGACCCGTCTATACACAAAGCGATCAGCCACGTCCAGCACAACCGACCCGTCTATACACAAAGCGATCAGCCACGTCCAGCACCACCGACCCGTCTATATACAAAGCGATCAGCCACGTCCAGCACAACCGACCCATCTATACACAAAGCGATCAGCCACGTCCAGCACCACCGACCCGTCTATACACAAAGCGATCAGCCACGTCCAGCACAACCGACCCGTCTATACACAAAGCGATCAGCCACGTCCAGCACCACCGACCCGTCTATATACAAAGCGATCAGCCACGTCCAGCACAACCGACCCATCTATACACAAAGCGATCAGCCACGTCCAGCACCACCGACCCGTCTATACAAAGCGATCAGCCACGTCCAGCACCACCGACCCGTCTATACAAAGCGATCAGCCACGTCCAGCACCACCGACCCGTCTATACAAAGCGATCAGCCACGTCCAGCACCACCGACCCGTCTATACAAAGCGATCAGCCAAGTCCAGCACCACCGACCCGTCTATACAAAGCGATCAGCCACGTCCAGCACCACCGACCCGTCTATATACAAAGCGATCAGCCACGTCCAGCACCACCGACCCGTCTATACACAAAGCGATCAGCAACGTCATTAAACCCGCTGCAGCGAGTCACAGGTTATAAGAATACATTTATTTATTTATTTATAAAGGATTTTACCAGGAAGGATACATTGAGATTTCTCTCGTTTTCAAGTATGTCCTGGATTCAAGAACATTGAAGTGTTACAGTTACAGAAATACAAAGTAATACAATGCAAGATATTAATACATGGTGCGGGGCGCGGGATTATTAGGAGTCAACACAAGATATTCAGAATCTGACAGGACCAGACGCCCGGGTCACAGCACCCCCAAAACGCCAAGCCTTGAGGGGCGTCCCTGGTGTGCAGGGAAGGACACGCAGGGAGCAGCGTCAGGAGCCAGGCTGGTCCATCACAGAGGAGCTACTGGAGCTTCAACTGCCGAAAAACATAACGGGGGTCGTGATAGAAAGGCGTCAGCGCACACGTGACCTGAACCACGTACACCCCTTCATGCCCGTGGTGGTCTCTGGTGGCAGTGGCCTCTTTCTGCAGGATAATGGCCCACCGGCCATTCGGGCCAACACCGCTCAGGAATGGTTTGAGGAACATGAGGCAGATTTCAAGGTGTCGTCTCGGCATCAAGATTCCCCAGATCTCAATCCGATCGAGCATCTGCGGAATGTGCTGGAACAACAAACCCATCCATGGAGACCCCACCTTGCAACGTGCTGGACTTCAAGGATCTTCTGCTCATGGGGGGGGGGGGGGGGTTAATGCTGTCGCTGACCAACACACACAAACACGCACACACTCCGACAACTTGCAATGAATCTGAGGGGTTAAACGCTACGCCAGGCACCGCACGATTTGCCCCTCACACTCTCACTGCGCTCAGCCGGCACAGGGATTGGCCGAGCTTTAGCCGAGCACAGATCACGGCAGTTTCTGATTGGCTGAGAGGGGATTTATGCTCTCTCCTTGGAGTTTTGGGGTAAATTCACAGGGAATTTTTTGGATGTGGGTGAGTGTGCACCGCGGCCCCTGGACTCACACGGTGGAGATGAGGTGCAGCAGGAGGTACTCGGCGGCCAGGCTGTCCCCCAGCAGGGTGTGCGTCAGGAAGTCGCGGAGCTCAGCGCGGATCAAAGACACCTCAGACACGAAGCTGGAGACGACTGGAATCAGGAGAACGAAAGCGTCAGCATCATGTGATCCGTTACATCACGGCGCCAAATAACCCCCCGTCCTTATGACAGACTACAAGCGCGACTTCACCACCATGGTCCGGCCACCCCCCCCCCGGGACGGGACTCACACACCGGGGGGAGGGGGTGGAACGTCACACAGACATGTCACACAGATGCTGGGGGGGGGGGGGGATGACACTGCGGGGGACACACACTCACACAGTCTGCCCTCCGTCGTCTCCTGCAGACCAGGCGGCATCAGCGGGTTGTTGTGGTCCAGTCGGCGTATGACGATGGCGTGAATGCGGGGGACCAGCGAGGTGGGGGGGCTGTGCACGCGCCGCTCCTCTGCTGTGTCCATTCCATCCAGCGGGTCCATCACGACCGAGGCCGAATCCCTGAGGGAGAAAAGAATCATCGATGGGGGGCGTCTGACCCAACATCCAAGCACAACGCGTTTCGCCTGTATCAAATCTCATGCCTGATCGGGAGGGGGGGGGGGAGGGGCTCACGCTCAGACCCCGAGGATATTCAATAGAGATGAAACGCGTCGGCCTTGGATTCCCTCACGCGGTGCTCACCGGGGACCCGTATACACCGGAATTGTCTGCCTACACTTGGGGACATTTAATCCTTACCGGGAGGTTCTGGGCCCCCGAGGATGGGGCGTTCCTGCAGGGGCCACGTATCGGGGGGGGGGGGTTGGTTTCTGGTGTAGTAAATGTTACTTTATTTTCTGTTTTTTCTGCCACCGCGTCCACGTCTATCACATACTTGGCATCTTGCGCCCCCCTCTTTTTGGGGATTGGGGGGTCTGCTGGCACCGTGACCGCCAGGGTCAGGCGAGCGTGGCGGGATGGTCCAGGAGAATGGCCGTTCAATGCGCTCGGACGCCCGCGTGGCCCCATCGCTGAGTGCACGTCGGCCTCCTATGGAGGATCGCGCTTTTTAGACCAGTCCGGCGTCCGTCGTAGCGTTCTGACGGGGAGGGATTACCGTGTGGTTCACCCGGTCGAGCCGTCATAACGCTGCAACAGACGCTGTTGGGGGAAGTCACTATGGAAGCACTCGGCGCGCTGCGTCACCGCAGCCATTGGGAGAGGAATAGGGAGGAGTCACTATGGATGCACTTGGCGCGCTGCGTCACCACTGCCATTGGGAGGAGTCACTATGGACGCACTTGGTGCACTGTGTCACTGCGGCCATTGGGAGAGGAATAGGGAGGAGTCACTATGGACGCACTCGGTGCGCTGCGTCACCGCAGCCATTGGGAGAGGAATACAGTATGTGTTGCCATTTCCCTCCTCAGGTTAGTGAAGGCAGCACATGTGATCCCGGTGTGTCCTGGACCGTGGCGCGCACCGTGGGTTATAAAGCTGTGTCTGCGTTTAGTAATGACCAGTAATAAATGTAATCTATACGCACGCGCGCAGGACTCACGGCTCGTACCCGTCATCGCTTGCAGCGCTCAGGTGAGGATCTGCGCACAGGACACCAAACACCTCGATCACATCATTGACTTTGAAGCGGTCCCAGTTCTCATAGACCTGTGAGAGAAACGAGAAGCTCGTGGGAAGAGGCAGCGCTGATTCGGGGGAAGCGGCCACGCTCTACCCTGGGAAGCAGAAAAGTGTGGGTACCCCTTGGTGTGGCGCTGCTCGCAATGAATATGTCTGTCTATATAGTTGATAAATACAACATATAAGTTTTCTCATAAAAAAAAAATATCGAATATATATTAAAACCGCTGTTCTCATTTGGTGCATCATGTCACCTAGTGACACAATTGACACAATTATTCAACCCCTTAAAGACTACCACTCTGAAGAACAGAGGTTCATTCAAGTGTTTTCAATCAGGTATTGAAAACACCTGTGGATGTCACGGAGCAGCAATAAAGCATAATAAGCACCAATTAGGCAGCTTTAAAATGACTGTGATACTCAACTCCTTCTAGACATTTACTGGTGTGGTTACAAACATGGTGAAGTCAAGAGAATGGTCCAGGAAGACAAGAGAAGAGGTGATTACTCTTCACAGGAAGGGCAATGGCTATAAGAAGATTGCAAAGATGTTAAACATACCAAGAGAGACCATAGGAAGCATCATTCGCAAATTCAAGGCAAAGGGCACTGTTGAAACGCTACCTGGTCGTGGCAGAAAGAAGATGCTGACTTCGACTGCTGTGCGCTACCTGAAGCGTAGAGTGGAGAAAAGTCCCCGTGTGACTGCTGAGGAACTGAGAAAAGATTTGTCAGATGTGGGTACTGAAGTTTCAGCTCAGACAATACGGCGCACACTGCGTAATGAAGGCCTCCATGCCAGAACTCCCAGGCGCACCCCCTTGCTGTCTCCAAAGAATAAGAAGAGTCGACTGCAGTATGCCAAAAGTCATGTGGACAAACCACAGAAGTTTTGGGATAGTGTTCTGTGGACTGATGAAACTAAATTAGAACTGTTTGGGCCCATGGATCAACGCTATGTTTGGAGGAGGAAGAACAAGGCCTATGAAGAAAAGAACACCTTGCCTACTGTGAAGCATGGCGGGGGGGGGGTCAATCATGCTTTGGGGCGGTTTTGCTTCTGCAGGTACAGGGAAGCTTCAGCGTGTGCAAGGTACCATCAATTCTCTTCAGTACCAGGAGATATTGGATGACAATGTGATGCAGTCCGTCACAAACCTGAGGCTTGGGAGACGTTGGACCTTTCAACAGGACAATGATCCCAAGCATACCTCCAAGTCCACTAGAGCATGGTTGCAGATTAAAGGCTGGAACATTTTGGAGTGGCCATCGCAGTCACCTGACTTAAATCCGATTGAGAACCTCTGGTGGGACTTAAAGAAAGCAGTTGCAATGCGCAAGCCTAAGAATGTGACTGAACTGGAGGCTTTTGCCCATGACGAATGGGCGAAGATACCCGTAGATCGCTGCAAGACACTTGTGTCAAGCTATGCTTCACGTTTAAAAGCTGTTATAACTGTAAAAGGATGTTGTACTAAGTACTAAGATTGAATGTCACTTGGGGGTTGAATAAAACTGATAATGATGTGAGCACAGAAAAGACATTTGTGCTTATTTCATTATAAATGTTATGTTATATTTGTCTGACCTACACGTGCCTCTTTGATTTAATTGTAAGCAAGATGACTGAATGATCAAAATCAATGTCAAACTGGCCAAAACACTCAATTTCAGTGGGGGTTGAATAATTTTGAACACAACTGTAACAGGGATAAAAATATGATAAAGAAGTGGAACAAACGGCAAAGCTTTAGGAATTGTGTCATGAAATGCAATATAAACTTGGTATCAGTCAGACTTGGAGACCCCTGTGCTATATACCAGAGGTTTTTCACTTGTGTTCTTACGATACATTTTATATTGATGTGAGCTGCTAAATAATAAACACATGCAAAGAAAATGCCGATATTTTCATAACGACGCCAGGAAAAGCACAAGAGAAGGGAAGCTTTGCGGATTCATCTGGACGTGGCAATTTGAGGAGAAATTAAGGAGCAGACTGCTAAGACTCAGCAGTATCCACTAACTTTAATACATCGGCGCGGAGGCGAGTATTGCTTCTCTTTCTTGCTTTATTAAACATAGCAGCAAGTGGCAAGAACCGAAAATATGAAGCATTTATATTGAACAAAAGAGAAAACATACACATAACAGTAGTAACAGGTATATATATGGTATATTCCGACACCTCTTTCACTCCTCTGGATCGGTCCGCCTTCCTGTCAGTACCATCAAAACCGAGCAACGCCCCTCCTACTGCCTCTTTCTTTGCTGCTCGGCGACTAGTTAAGTATAACAAATTTTCTGCCGTTTGTATAGACTTTGATTTTGGGTTAAATATATATGTTTATGTTTCATTTGGTGCCTTTTTCAGCGTTCGTCCGGCTTTAACCGCGGCGTTCGCCTCCTAGTTCAGTATATTGCCAAGTTACTCTGTTACTTTGTCTGCCGTTTGCATAGAATTTAATGACACTGGATGTGTATGTAAATATGTTTATTTGTGCTTTTTCGGCGGGTGCCCGGCTTTAACCACGGCATTTTGCATTTTTCCCCATTCGTTCGTTCGTTCATCCTGCACTGTGTCCGCGGCGTACCGCCGTCTGCCTGCCTGCTCGAGCCGCTGCACGCACTTGCTGACCGGGTGGGCGGAGGTTTAGCCTGCAAGGTCTGCGCACATGGGGGTTTCTCTCCGGCACCATTATCGATCGCTTCCGGCACCATGCCACGAGGCAAAACCCGGCAGCGTCCAGCTTCCCCAGAGGATTCTGAACATTCCTCGGATTACAGTTCGGGTGAGCAGCAGCCTAAAACACCCGTTCTTGTCCAGGCTCAGATGGCTCCCTCCCAGCCTTCCACCCTAGACCCGTACATCATGCAGGCGTCTATTGACTCCTCAGTCTTTAAGACAGTCTCAGTCCTGTCTGCTGATTTCACTCGCTCTCTAAAAGAAGTGATGGCTGAGACTCGCCACCTTGATGATCCCTCGCCGCTGGCAGTTACTGATTAGGGCAATACACTCACCGCGGTGTGGCCCACCGAGACCCCCCTGGCCACCACCACGGGGAAACAGTCCGTGAAACCGGCACGACACGTGACTGGAGGGGCTGGCAACCCCGCAACACTGCCGGGATACGTGCACCCATCCCCTGCGGCTGCAACCCGTAAACGTGCTCCTGCACACCCGGTTACAGCTTCCACCAAGAGAGTTAAGGTCCCTACCGTATCTAATCCTGACTCCGCTATTGTCCCCGCTCCGCTTCAGGACACAAACCCGGACTCGGAGGAAGACAATAGCGATGCCCTAGATGTGTATGTCTCTGATGAGGAATTTCCTGAAGTCCTTTTACAAGTCGATTCCAAAGCCCGCCCGGGTATTATTTATGATCCTATGGGGAACCCACTTTTTTGCCCCGAAGACCTTTCCCATCCAAGGTCCGCAGAATGGTCCCCATTACCCCACATTGAGAAATGGGTCGATGCACAGGTGTGTAAAGCCCTGGACAAAGCTACTCGTAACCGCATGAAAGCAGAATCTCCTCGCCCCACCACGAGTGGTAAAACGTGCTTAACTCCCGAAGTGGATAAGGCTTTCGTTGATTTTGTCACCCCTAACGGCTGGACCCCTAGTAATGGCATAGATCAGGCCTTTAGGGTTTGCCAAGATAAACTGCTAGACACCATGGGACCCCTGGTTAAATTGCTGGATACAGCGGAACAAGCTAAATTATCTGGTGATCCCTTGGACCCCAAATTACTAACTGGGCCCAGAGGTCACTTAGTTTCCTGGGCAATGCCAACACGGCTCTAGCCTCTGAAAGACGTAAACGCATCCTGTTAAAGATGGATCGCGAACTAGCTGGTGTGTCGGATAAGGAATTAGGTGCTGCAGCTAATGGAGCTTTATTCGGCAAAGGTTTTCTGCAAGACATGAATGAATATTCCGGTGCCTTTAATACTATGGAACGAGTGTCCAATTCACTCAAGAAGGTGTTCTCTGGGGTTTTTCCGCGGGCCGGTGGATACCGGCGGGGCCGAGCTATTGGCCGTGCAAATCCATCACCACAGACCCCGCAGGAAGCAACCCCACAGCTACCACTGCTCCTGCACCTTCCCTGTTCTTTCCTACCCGTTCACAGCCGTGGCATGGCAGAGGATTCCGGGGCACCAGAGGTGGTCATTCTTACTCGACCTTCAGGCATACAGGTACCTTTACACCTTCTACACCCATCTGCGACCAAAGTGGGGGTCGTTTTCTATTTTTTTCGCACCGCATGGTGTCGCATTTCATCGGACACTTGGGTCTTCAATACTGTACGAGGGTTTGTTCTGGAATTCTCTTCCCCCTCTTCCCTTTTCGAGGGACGGACGGACACTGGTGGAGCGGGAGATTACGGAAATGTGCCAGAAAGGGGCCATAGAACAGGTTCCACAGGGGTCCACGGGCTTCCTGAGCAACCGGTTTCTGATCCCCAATAAAGGAAGAGGCATTCGCCCAGTCATCACCCTCAGAGAGTTGCATGGATCAGTGATCTAATGGCACTTCTAGATGAAGGGTGTGCATATGCTCAGGGATCTGTTGAGACCCCGCGATTGGTTGGCAAAGGTGATCTCAAGGACGCTTACTTGACCATCCGAATTTCCAAGGAATCAGGAGATTTCCTTCAATTTCTTTGGGATCCCGATCTCTGGAGATTTCGTTGTCTACCTTTCGGTCTGTGTTTGGCCCCTTGGGACTTTACCAAGGTACTGAAGCTGGTCGTAGCAGGTCTACACGCCAAGGGTGTCCGTCTTCTGGTTTATCTGGACGACGTATTACTGATGGCCTCATCGGAGAATCAACTCTGTCTCCATGTAGTGGACGGTCAACCTTTTCAATCTCTGTGTTTTCCTAGTGAATCAGGAGAAATCAATCCTCTCTCCATCTCAGTCCCTGGAATTCGGGGTAGACTGTTATGAGGTCTCTGACAGTTCCTCTGCCCAAGTGTCGTTCACTTTATGTGAAGTTCGGTCCCTTTTGGAGACGCATTCCCCATCCTTATGGGACCTTCCTCGCGTGGTCGACCTTCTGGCAGCCACGAAACTGTCTGTGAAGCCAGCATCTCTGCATTATCGGGCCCTCCAAAGCCCAAAGGCCCCCCTTTTCTCAGTAAGGGTCTCCCCTATTCCACTCCTGTTACAAGTTGCCTGGCTCACCTGACATCATTGGTGTCTGTCAAGTGATAAGGATCCCTTCCAGGCCCCTTGTTGGACTTCCTTACGGAAGTCTTTGATCAGGGCAAGGCTTACCGCACGCTTAATGTATATAGATCGGCTTTATCCACTTATGTAGGTTTTCAAGGCACACCTTTAGGCAAGCACCCTCTGGTTTGCCGTTTACTTACGGGTATCAGGTCTGATCGTCCTCCGTTACCGAGATATACTGTAACTTGGTTACGTCACCCTTTTACTTGATTTCCTGGCACAATGGCCTTCTAATCAGGATTTAAATTTGCGTCAACTTTCTACTAAGTTGTTGGCCCTTCTCTGCTTGATATCATGCGAGCGGGTGGCTGATGTCAGGGCGTTGGACTTCCGGGCCCGTTCGCTTTGACATCTCCCACCGTACTAGGACATCCTTTTCATCCGCCTTTTACCCGGCGTTTCCCTCACGCCTGGCTTTATATCCGGTTCTGTGTCTCCAGGTGTATGAATCCTGTACCTCTACACTTAGGAGGTCCTGAACCTTCTCTTTTCATCTCGTTTAAATCTCCTTTCGCCCCGGTGGACACGACTACGCTTGCGCGCTGCCTATTGGGATTGTCAGGGGTTAATACCTCGGTCCACTTCCACCGCTATTGTGGTTTGTTGTTTACGGAGTCTGAGGATCTCCTATCTTCCACTCTGACGTCTTCTTTTTCCTTGTTTCCTGTGGATTGCCCCTTTGGGTTTACGACTCTCCTACATTGATCACCTCGTACAGCAAAGAAAGAGGAAGTAAGAAGGGCGTTGCCTGGTTTTGATGGGTACTGACAGGAAGGAGGACCGGTCCAAAGGAATGAAGGGGTGTCGGAAGATACCATATATATTTATTTATTTATAAAGGATTTTACCAGGAAGGATACATTGAGATTTCTCTCGTTTTCAAGTGTGTCCTGGGTTCAAGAACATTGTATTTCTGTAACTGTAACACTTCAAAGTAATACAATGCAAGATATTAAAAAAAAACCACAAATATACAGATTAACAGAAAAGAAATATGTAGGAAATAGTCACTGTGTTAAATGTTTACAAGGTGCATTCTGTAAATAGTCACTGTATTACATGTTTACAGGCGCATTCTGTATATAGTCACTGTGTTACATGATTACAGGTGCATTCTGTATATAGTCACTATGTTACATGTTTACAGGTGTATTCTGTATAATAGTCACTGTGTTACATGTTTACAGGTGCATTCTGTAAATAGTCACTGTGTTACATGTTTACAGGTGCATTCTGTATATAGTCACTATGTTACATGTTTACAGGTGCATTCTGTATATAGTTCACTGTGTTACATGTTTACAGGTGCATTCTGTATATAGTCACCATGTTACATGTTTACAGGTGCATTCTGTATATAGTTCACTGTGTTACATGTTTACAGGTGCATTCTGTATATAGTCACTGTGTTACATGTTTACAGGTGCATTCTGTATATAGTCACTAGGTTACATGTTTACAGGTGCATTCTGTATATAGTCACTAGGTTACATGTTTACAGGTGCATTCTGTATATAGTCACTGTTACATGTTTACAGGCGCATTCTGTATATAGTCACTGTTACATGTTTACAGGTGCATTCTGTATATAGTCACTAGGTTACATGTTTACAGGTGCATTCTGTATATAGTCACTGTTACATGTTTACAGGCGCATTCTGTATATAGTCACTGTGTTACATGTTTACAGGCACATTCTGTATATAGTCACTATGTTACATGTTTACAGGCACATTCTGTATATAGTCACTGTGTTACATGTTTACAGGTGCATTCTGTATTGAGGTATGTTAGTAAGGAGCTCGAGTGGCTTAAGACTGTGGGAAGATTTGATGGCGTCTGGGAGGTTATTCCATAATTGTGGTTCTCTGTAAGAAAAGGAGGACCGAGCCACTGTCTTTATGTATTGTGGTATTGCAAGTAAAGTGCTGGTCCTGGATCAGAGGTTATCTGTTACTACTGAGAATAGATATATATATATATCTCTCTATATCTCGTTTATTCAATATAAATGCTTCATATTTTGAAAGTTCTTGCTAGTTGCCACTTGCTATGTTTAATAAAGCAAGAAAGAGAAGCAATAGGAGCCTCAGTCTTTATTATTAAAATTCTAACTTCGCTAAATTCTATAACCAGTAACGTACGTGCACCAGCCTTTAAACCTGAATTACAATATCTGACAGACCCCTCTTATCCCTCAGAGAAAAAGGTGGGATTAAGAGAAGCAGAGGCCGTCAGGAAATAACGAAACAACGCAAGAAACATTTTTTTATTATATAGACTGAAAATCATAAGGACGATTTCATGATGTGGACACTAGGTGGCATGATGCACCAAATGAGGAGAACAGCGGTTTTAATATCGTATTATTTTGATTTCTTTGAGAAAACTTGGTAAATACAACAACTATATAGACAGACATATTCATTGCGAGCAGCGCCGCATCAAGGGGTGTCCACACTTTTCTACTATATCCTGTAGGAGCTACAAAGCTCTGCAACCACCCCAAGGTTGGCAGCACACACGCACAGTGAAAGTTATACACCCAGTCAGATTCCACACTACACAGCGCCTTAAGATATTCCCCATTCCAATACTTCATCCTGGGAAGAGGCCGGGGCTCATCCAGGGAAGAGGCCGCCGCTCATCCTGGGAAGCGGCCGCCGCTCATCCTGGGAAGCGGCCGCCGCTCATCCTGGGAAGCGGCCGCCGCTCATCCTGGGAAGCGGCCGCCGCTCATCCTGGGAAGCGGCCGCCGCTCATCCTGGGAAGCGGCCGGGGCTCATCCAGGGAAGCGGCCGCTGACCTAAGAACACAGGGCTGCCCAGCCCATATTAATGTGCACGCAGTGGCAACACACACACACAGCGACACTGGCAAAGACGCTCACAAACACATAGGAAGCACTAAGAAAAAATAGCTATTGTACTGATATAAAAAACCAATTTGGTGAATGCAAATGTATTAACCAGGGATCCCTACAGGTAATGGATCTCTGCACTAGAGGGTTATAAATCAGTTCTTCCGCCTCTAGGTCAGGATGAAATACAAATGTTCATGAGTCTCTCTTTATAGTCCCCCAGCTTCTGAGTACAGTCTTCTTCTTTAACTGGCTCAGCAAGGCGTTTAAGCTCTCTATGGGATATATAAAAGGAGAGAAAGACCATTGCACAGCATATATCGCTGATTGCCCCTTATTTGTCCCCTAGGGGGTACTTACAGGGTTCAGAGCCCGTATCCTGGCTCTGAGGGGATATCCACTTGTAGGGTGTTTTTGGCAACCCTTTGCCCTCTTGTGAATTTTCTGCCGTCCCGATCAGATTGTTGGTGTAGAAAGGAAAATAAAAAACTCCACCTTCTGACGGGTACGAGAAAACTTTTAATTTTAAAATATAAAATAGAAGTAAAAAGCATTAGTATATGCTGTTAAGACGCGTTTCGCCGAATAATTCGGCTTCATCAGTTAATAAACATTGTACATAACGATTCCTTTTTATATACATCAATTGTAAGTGAAGTGGCCTCGATTTCGGTTGGCGTGCGTTCCACCATGGTTACTTCTGCATTCCACCGTGGTCGTTTCCGCGTTCCACCGTGGTTTCTTCTACGCTCCGTGTAGCAAGGAGGCTAGTGTTAAAATGTTCAGAATTTTGGACATCTACCCTTATTGTAATGACTGTGGATGCTGGTACATAGCTATTATATAAATGGCGTTATTTCTCCATTATTTTTGCCTTTCTCCAAAGAAGTGGCTATATGGGTCCCTAAATGTGGAGTGCATTAGTCAGAGATGTTTGATTCAAGTGATCACTGTCGGCTTCATAAATCTAAACAAACAATAAGAATAAAAGGATTATCAAAAAATGCAGGGAGACTTAAATTGTCATCATCTCAAGGACTCCTAATCAGAGACATAGATTGACAGGTCTTACTTCTCATGCCTTCTGTGAATACAGTATTTGGGTGCCATCTCAAGGTAATTATGGGGATGATAGTACTCAACATGCTTGAAAAAAGTCTAGAATTAGGGTTGAGAAAAATCGGGAGACTAGAAGGGAATAGGCGGTCTCCTTTACATTAGATTTAGTGGGCTTTTCAAAAAAATGGGGCACTTGGGATTACTTGATAAATAAGATCTATGTAAAGAAGGGGCTTTTAGACGGACTAGGTTTTTAAAAAATGTACCAACTCAAAATCTGAATTAAGGCCATGGGGAATTAGGGTATTGAACTCGTAGATGGTTTTCAGCTCTTCCATCCCTATCTTCCTCTCGTAGTCACCTCCCCTCCAATTTCTATATACTTTCTTGACGCCCATAAAGCGGAGGTGCTCTGGATTTGAGTTATGCATTCTTTTAAAGCGCAAAAGGGACACTGATTTTCTACGCCATTTTTAATGTTTCTTATATGTTCCTGAATCCTTTTGTTCAAGGGTCGTGTTGTTCGTCCTACATACATCAAGTTACATGGGCAGGTTAACACGTAAATCACATGGCTAGTGAAACACGTGATCATATCTCTAAATTTTAAAAGTTCCTTTTTTCACTTCAAATTCTTTGATGGTATGCTTGTGATTTTTTGTATTCCTACAATTAAGGCAATTTCCACAGGCATGAAATCCATTAGGAATACCAAATTAATTCTTTTTCTTCCCAATATATGGATTACTAGGGACTAGTTCCGTCTTCAAATTTTTGGCTCCTCTCCATATTATAGAGGGGATCTCAGGTAAAATGGTTTCTAAAGCCGGATCTTTCCTTAGAATTGGCCAAAATTTGTGGATAATGCCACGAATTTTGGAGTTTTGTGCGTTATAGGTGAAAATAAAAGGAACCCCTTTGATGTGGTTTCCTGATCGTGTCTTTTATTCCAAAAGATCTTGTCTGTTCATATGTGCAACCTGTTGTTTAGTCTCTAAGAGCTTATCCTGGTCATAGCCTTTGGTTTTAAAGTCTTCCGTTAATTTAATCGTTTGTTCCTCAAATTTAGTGTTTTCTGTACAATTTCTTTTTAGGCGTATAAATTGGCTTTTAGGTATACCTTCTAGCCATTGTGGAAGAGGACAACTATCCACTCCTATAAAACTATTTACATCCACCTTTTTTTGAAGAATGTTTTTGATTTAATTTTCAGATTTTCAATATAGATGCTTAAATCCAGAAAGGTGACTTCCTCTCTACTAAAGTTGGTTTAGAAACATAGAAAAATGTCGGCAGATAAGAACCTGTCGGCCCATCTAGTCTGCCCAATTACATGGATACTTTACCTGGTTTCTAGGACTATATTTCTGTTGTTCCGATTTAGGCCATCTAAGAAGTTGTGGAGTAGAGGTTCTCCTTTCCATATAAAGAATATGTCATCTATATAACCTTTAGACGATTAGGTTTTCCTGCCATTCAGTAAGCCAAGATTTTTCCCAGTCAGCCATGAATAAGTTCGCATAGCTTGGAGCGAACTTTGTTCCCATCGCTGTTCCTTCTATTTGTAAATAGTATGTCTCCTTAAACCAAAAAAAGTTATTCTCTAGTATTAAATTTGATGCCAGTTATGATAAAAACTATCTGTTCTGGGAGAAATAATTTAGATGCTTCTAAAAAGGAGCGGACTGCATTTGTTCCTATTTGGTGGGGAATTATACTATAAAGAGATCTTACGTCACATGTTACTAGATGATAGTCTTCCTGCCATTGTATTCCTTCCAAAATTCAGAGTATATTGATGGTATCTTTTAGATATGGAGTTTGTGTAACTAAAGATTGTAGTTGATGGTCGATATACTCGGAGATTGGGCGTCCTGGTGGTTTTTCTTGATTTTTATGTATTTTTGGCAAAAAATAGAATACCGGGAGTTGTGGGTGAGTAATATTCATGTATTCATATTCTTTTACGTCCAGGATGCAGAGTTCATTTCCTTGTTTGAGAAACTCTTCCAAGACTATTGATCTCCTCCCTTGGATCTTTGTTCAATATTTTATACGTTTTGGGATCGTTTAATAGCCTGTTAGCTTCTTCCTCGTAATATTCCCTACTCATAATCACAACCCCCCCCCCCCCTTATCCGCCGGTTTAATGATCCTTTCTGGATCAGTTTTGAGTTTATTTAGGGCCTTCCTCTCTTGAATTGTCATGTTTCCCCCTTTTTTTGGAATTTTCAATTTTTCCATTTCTGTTAGGACTATCTTTTCAAAGCAATTGATTTCATTTGAAATCATTGATTTGGGGAAAAAGGTAGATTTTTCTTTTAGTTGTGTATGCTTATACAGTCTAATACTGTCTGTCCTTTCGTAAGGGTTTTTAAGAAAATACTTTAAGCATAATGATCTTTTAAATCTCTGGAGGTCGATATAGGTGTTAAATCTATTCAGATTGCTGGTGGGTGCAAATTTAAGTCCTTTCTGTAGGACTACTACCTCCTCATCAGTTAATGGTTGTGGTGTAAGGTTGAATATTCCCACTTCGTTACGTATCTTCCTCTTTTCTTTTCTCGTCTTTCGTTGTAGACCGGCTCTGCATCCTCTTCTTCTATATATGTTCTTTTTCTTGGGGTTTTCCTTCCTGCCAGTCTTCTTCTATTCTGTCTTCTAGTGCTCTCTGGTCCTTCTGAAAAACCTCATCATCCCGGTCAGTAAGTGTCTGAAATCTATTTTTTTTTTTTTAGGGGGATCGTCTGTATTTGTCCAAAATCCTGGTGATTGAGCCCGTGTCTAGGGGAGTTCGGTTTTATCGGTTTCTGGTGATATCTTGATTGGCTATCACCAAAGCCAACATTCACAAAGAAGACAATGTATTGTTTCCTTCCTTTCGAAGGCGTCCTCTGATATGGGGGATCTCCATTCCTGTGCTTGTCGATCTTCATAATTATTGTCTCAATCGTAATTGTTTTGTCTGGGATGGGGATTTCTCTTTTGAGTCCTTGAGATGACAATTAAGTCTCCCTGCATTTTTTGATCATCCAATCATAAACAACAATAAGAATAAAAGGATTATTTGTTTAGATTTATGAAGCCGACAGTGATCACTTGAATCAGACATCTCTGACTAATGCACTCCACATTTAGGGACCCATATAGCCACTTCTTTGGAGAAAGGCAAAAATAATGGAGAAATAACGCCATTTATATAATAGCTATGTACCAGCATCCACAGTCATTACAATAAGGGTAGATGTCCAAAATTCTGAACATTTTAACACTAGCCTCCTTGCTACACGGAGCGTAGAAGAAACCACGGTGGAACGCGGAAACGACCAAGGTGGAACGCGGAAGTAACCATGGTGGAACGCACGCCAACCGAAATCGAGGCCACTTCACTTACAATTGATGTATATAAAAAAGGAATCGTTATGTACAATGTTTATTAACTGATGAAGCCGAATTATTTGGCGAAACGCGTCTTAACAGCATATACTAATGCTTTTTACTTCTATTTTATATTTTAAAATTAAAAGTTTTCTCGTACCCGTCAGAAGGTGGAGTTTTTTATTTTCCTTTCTACACCAACGATCTGATCGGGACGGCAGAAAATTCACAAGAGGGCAAAGGGTTGCCAAAAACACCCTACAAGTGGATATCCCCTCAGAGCCAGGATACGGGCTCTGAACCCTGTAAGTACCCCCTAGGGGACAAATAAGGGGCAATCAGCGATATATGCTGTGCAATGGTCTTTCTCTCCTTATATATCCCATAGAGAGCTTAAACGCCTTGTTGAGCCAGTTAAAGAAGAAGACTGTACTCAGAAGCTGGGGGACTATAAAGAGAGAAACATAGAAACATAGAAAATGTCGGCAGATAATAACCTTTCGGCCCATCTAGTCTGCCCAATTACATGGATACTTTACCTGGATTTATCTTTTGTTTAGGATAGCCTTATGCCTATCCCATGCCTGCTTAAATTCAATTACTGTTTTGGCCTCTACCACTTCTACTGGAAGACTGTTCCATGTATCCACCACCCTCTCAGTAAAATAATGCTTCCTGATGTTACTTTTAAACCTTTGCCCCTCTAATCTAAGACTATGTCCTCTTGTTTTGCTACTTTGTTTCCTTTTAAATATACTCCCTTCCTCTACCTTGTGGATTCCCTTTACGTATTTAAATGTTTCTATCATATCTCCTCTGTCTCGTCTTTTTTCCAAGCTGTACATGTTAAGATCATTAAGCCTTTCCTGGTAACTTTTCTCCTTCAAGCCGTACACCATTTTAGTAGCCCTTCTCTGAACTCTCTCTAAGATGTCTATATCCTTCTGGAGATACGGTCTCCAGTACTGCACACAGTACTCCAAGTGAGGTCTCACCAGTGCTCTGTACAGTGGCATGAGCACTTCCCTTTTCCTACTGCTAATACCGCTCCCTACACAACCAAGCATTCTGCCAGCATTTCCAAGCATTCTGCCAGCATTTCCTGCTGCTCTATTACACTGACTACTTACCCTTAGATCCTCTGCAATAATGACCCCTAAATCCCAACCCTCAGATGTATCAAATATTCTATATTCAGCCCTTGGGTTTTTACGCCCCAGGTGCATTATCTTGCACTTATCCACATTAAAACTCAATTGCCACAGCTCCCACCATTTTTTTAGTTTACCTAAATCATTTGTCTGATCCCTCCAGGAACGTCAACCCTGTTGCAAATCTTTGTGTCATCAGCAAAAAGACATACTTGAACATTCTTGAACAACTCATGAACATTTGTATTTCATCCTGACCTAGAGGTGGAAGAACTGATTTATAACCCTCTAGTGCAGAGATCCATTACCTGTAGGGATCCCTGGTTAATACATTTGCGTTCACCAAATTGGTTTTTTATATCAGTACAATAGCTGACTTACATTACACGTGCGCCTAAAGGCTATTTTTTCTTATTATATTCTCGTGTCTTTGGTGTCAAACACACGCCACGGGCAGCACGGAGGGATAGCGAACGCAGGTCCAAAGCGCCCATTGTTCCTACATTTCTGCCTTCACATAGGAAGCACTGCCTGGCACCGGGCTCCATCTCCTCATATTAGGAGGTTTCGTGGCATCCCACCAGCCTGGACCAATCTCTGCTGCACACAGCCGCCACCTGGTGGTAGGACATGAATAGTGCAGCTCTGTAACACCATGGGCCGAGCCACAGGCGCACACTCACCTTGACGAGGCAAGCCGGGCCTTTCTCTCCAGGGAGGGGGAAGTTAAGGTCAATTGGAGCAGTGCCGGTGCAGGACATGGGTGTTTGCTGAGCAGAGGGTGGTTCTGGACCGTGCTTCTTTGTTTCTGCAGCGAAGAAACAAATGAGCAAAAACAAACACTGATTACACAGAGCGGACTCTCACTCTCCACTGGAGACAACGCAGGTTTCATTTACAACATACAGTCCCCAAATTTACCTTCAAACACCCCCATTCCTGTTATTTCCCCCTAACCCCACCCCGAGCTCCTCCATATATTCAGGGTGTGCGAGGGTCCATTTAATTATTTATAAAGTATTTCCCAGGACGGACACATTGAGATTCTCTGGTTTCCCAGGACAGATACATTGAGATTTCTCTCGTTTTCAGTTTGTCCTGGATTCAAGAACATTGAGGCTCCTATTGCTTCTCTTTCTTGCTTTATTAAACATCGCAGCAAGTGGCAAGAACTTGAAAATATGAAGCATTTATATTGAATAAAAGAGAAAACATGTATCATAACAATAGTAACAGATATATATATATATCTCCCGACACCCCTTCATTCCTTTGGACCGGCCCTCCTGTCAGTTCCCATCAAAACCAGGCAACGCCCTTTCTACTTCCTCTTTCTTAGCTGCTCGGCGACTAGTTAAGTATACATAACATCTCTCTGCTAGGATATCCCGTATTTTAGTCTTTTTGACTTAGTGAAAATATATATATCCCTGTTTACTTAATGTACATGGTTAATGTTCTAGCGGGCGCCCAGCTTTAACCGCGTCGTTCGTGTTTCAAGTTGTTCCTTTGATCTCTCTTGTGACCGCAGCATAACCCCATCTGCCTGCCTCTGAGACGCTGCACGTGCTCGCTGGCCGGTTGGGCGGGGTGAGCTCGCTAGGTCTGCGCACGCGGGGAATTTACGGCGCCATTCTCACTGAGACGATCCGGCGCCATGCCTAGCGGAAAACCCCAACAACGTCCAGCCTCCCTAGCGGAGGAATCTGCGCAATCTTCTGATGAGCAACAATCTCAACCACCCGTTCTAGTGCAGGCACAGATGGCTCCTTCCCAGCCTCCCACCCTAGATCCTTACATGTAGGCCACCTTGATGATCCCCCGCCCTGGCGGTTTCTGACACGGGCGACACACACACACACCGCGGTGAGGCCCCCCGAGACCCCCCCTGGCCACCACCACGGGGAAACAGTCCGTGAAACACGCACGACACGTGACTGGAGGGGCTGGCAACGCCTCAACACTGCCGGGACGCGTGCGCACCCATCCCCCGCTGCTGCACCCCGAAAACGTGCTCCTGCACTAAAACGAGTTCGGGTCTCTACCGTAACCAATCCAGACATGGCTATTGTCCCTGCTCCGCTTCAAGACCCCAATCTTGAGTCTGACGATGACGACACTAGCGACGTCGTTGAGGTTTATGCCTCTGATGAGGAATTTTCTGAGGACCCCGTAGAGGTGGATTCTAAAGCCCGCCCGGGCATTATCTATGACCCTTTGGGAAATCCACTTTTCTGCCCGTAGGACCTCTCCCACCCTTGGTCCCCATTACCCCACATTGAGAAGTGGGTAGATGCACAGGGGCGAAAAGCCCAGGACCAAGCTACTCGTAACCGCATGAAAGCGGAAAGTCCACATCCCACCACAAGTGGTAAAACCTGTTTAACTCCCGAAGTGGATAAGGCTTTCGTTGACTTGGTCACCCCTAAAGGCTGGACTCCTAGCAAAGGCATTGACCACGCCTTTAGGGTTTGCCAGGACAAACTCCTTGACATCATGGGACCCCTGGTTAAGTTGTTTGATACAGCAGAGCAGGCTAAATTATCGGGTGACCCCCCTGGACCCCGTTCAAATTACTAACTGGGCCCAAAGGTCACTAAGCTTCCTGGGTAATGCCAACACAGCATTAGCCTCTGAAAGGCGCAAATGCATCCAATTAAAGATGGATCACCAACTGGCTGGCGTGGCAGATAATGAATTGGGTGCTGCAGCTCATGGAGCTTTATTCGGCAAAGGTTTCCTAAGAGACATGAATGAATATTCTGGGGCCTTCAACACAATGGAACGAGTATCCAGTTCACTTAAAGTGTTCTCTGGGGTTTTTCCACGGGCCAGTGGATATCGGGGCCGAGCTACCAGCCGTGCAAAACCCATCACCTCCGGTCCCGCGGGAGACAACCCCTCCGCTGCAACAGCTCCTGCACCATCCCCGTTCTTCCCTTCCCGCTCACGGCCGTGGCAGAGGATTCCGAGGCACTAGAGGCAGTCATTCTTCCTCGACCTTCGGACATACAGGTACCATTACACCTGTCTATGACCAAAGTGGGGGGTCGTTTTAAGATATTTTCACGCTGCATGATGTCGCATTACATCGGACCCTTGGGTCCCCAACAAAGAAGGGATTTGTTCTGGAGTTCTCGTCTCCCCCGCGCCAACTAATGTGTGCCATCTCTTCCCTTTTCAGGGGGACAGGTGGACGTTGGTGGAATGGGAGATTACGGAACTATGCCAGAAAGAGGCCATAGAACGGGTTCCACGGGAGACCTCAGGCTTCCTGACCAACCTGCTTCTGGTCCCCAAAAAGGGCGGAGGTGTTCGCCCGGTCATCAACCTCAGGGAGTTGCATGGGTCGGTGATTTACCGTCACTTTCAGATGGAAGGCATGCATATGCTCAAGGATCTGTTGAGACCACGCGATTGGTTGGCAAAGGTGGATCTCAAGGATGCATACCTGACCATTCTACTTGCCAAGGAATCGCGGGATTTTCTCCAATTCCGTTGGGGTACCGTCCTCCGGAGATTTCGTTGCCTACCTTTCGGCCCGTCTTCGGCCCCTTGGTGCTTCACCAAGGTACTGAAGCCGGTCGTGGCATGGCTGCGTACCAAAGGGATCCGTCTCATTGGCTACCTGGACGACGTGTTGCTGATAGCCTCGTCAGAGACTCTGCTACACCTCCATGTTCAGTGGACAAATCGACCTTATCCGAATCTCTGGGATTTCTGATCAGGAGAAATCAGTCCTCTCTCCATCTCAAACACTGGAATTCATGGGATTCGGGATGAACAGTGTTCTGATGTCTCTTGCTGTCCCTCTGCCCAAATGTCGATCGATTCTACGCGACATTCGGTCCCTTTTGTAAGCATATGCTCCATCCTTAAGGGAACATGCTCGCGTGATCGGCCTTTTGGCAGCCAAGGGGCTGGCAGTGAAGCCAGCACCCCTACATTATTGGGACATCCAACACCTGAAGGTCCCCCTTTTTCTCTGAAGGGGTCTCCCCTATTCCGCTCAGATCTCCCTCTCAGGGGAGGTCAGACTGGACTTGGACTGGTGGATCACTCCCCTCCACTCCTGCAATGGCAAGCCTATCCTGGTGTTACCCCGATTATTACAAATCGACTCCAACGCTTGTGGGTCAGGTTGGGGTGCTTATTGCGACGGTTCCTCCACAGGAGGTCGCTGGTCCGTTCAGGAACGTCGCCTACACATGAACGGCTTGGAGCCCTTGACAGGGCTCTTTGCTCTGTCCTCAAGGATCGCACACATCGTTCGATCCTCCTCCGGATGAACAATTTCCCGGCGGTCAGATATATATCAACTCGCTGGGCGGCCCTCGCTCCCTGCTTCTGACGACCATGGCTTCCTACCTTTGGGAATGGTGCTTTCAGAGCGGGATCGAGGTCCATGCACAATTTATCCCGGGAATCTCGAAACATTCCGCAGTTTGGAATGCGAGACGCTCAGATGACTCCGGGGATTGGCGTTTATGCTCGTCAGTGTTCTCCGACGTGACGGCCCTATGGGGACAGTTTCACGCGGACCCATTCGCCTGCGGGTTCACCTGGCATCATTGGGGTCTGTCAAGGGCTCAGGATCCCTTCCGGGCCCCTTTGATCTTTGTGTGGGACTGCCTTACAGATGTTTTCGATCAGGGTAAGGCTTACCGCACGCTTAATGTCTATAGATCGGCCTTATCCGCTTCCCATATAGGTTTTCAAGGAACGCCTTCAGGCTGGCACCAGCTGGTTTTCCGTCTCCTTAAGGGTATCAGGTCTGATCGTTCCCCGCTACCGCGATATACAGTAACTTGAGAGGTCAACCTTTTCCTTGATTTCCTGGCACAATGGCCCTCTAAATCAAGATTTAACTTTGTGTCAACTTTCTGCTAAGTTGTTAGCCCTTTATCTGCTTGATGTCATGCAAGCAGGTGGCTGTCAGGGCATTGGACTTCCGGGCCCGTTCTTTCGTGCCTGGGGGTGTTCGTTTTGCCATCTCCTGCCGTACTAAGACGTCCATTTCATCCGCCTTTTATCCGGCGTTTTCCTCACGCACGAGTTTATGTCCGGTTCTGTGTCTCCAAGTGTAGGAATACTGTACCTCTACAATTGGGGATCCTGAACCTTCTCTTTTCTTCTCGTTTAGATCTCCTTTCGCCCCAGTGGGTACGACTACGCTTGCGCGCTGGCTGTTGGGTTTGTATGGGGTTAATACCTCGGTATTTGCCGCTCATTCGCTTCGCAGTGCGGTGGCGTCTTCCGCGGTCTCGGCAGGTTGTCGTTTGGTCCAGGGAGTCCACCTTTCGATCTTTCTATTTAAGCCTGTTGTTCATTTGTCAGCCACAGTCGTGGGTTAGCTATGAACAAGCAATAGGAGCCTCAGAGCCGATGTATTAAAATTATAGAATTTAGCTAAGTATGACGAGAAGTTAGAATTTTAATAATAAAGACTCTGAGGCGAGTATTGCGCGCCACTCCCGCCTCTGTTGTGGTTTGTTGTTTACAGGGTCTGCGGATCTCCTATCTTCCAGTCTCACGTCTTCTTTTTCCTCAGCCTCGTGAAGGATTTCCTTGTTTCCTGTGGATTGCCCTTTGGGTTTACGACTCTCCTACATTGATCACATCGTACAGCAAAGAAAGGAAGGGCGTTGCATGGTTTTGATGGGTACTGACAGGAAGGAGGACCAGTCCAAAAGGAATGAAGGGGTGTCGGGAGATACCATATATATCTGTTACAGGTTTTCTCTTTTATTCAATATAAATGCTTCATATTTTCAAAGTTCTTGCTAGTTGCCACTTGCTATGTTTAATAAAGCAAGAAAGAGAAGCAATACTCGCCTCATAGTCTTTAGTATAGAATTTAGCCAAGTTAGAATTTTAATAATTGTTACAGAAACAAAGTAATAAATAAAAGATATTAAAAACAAAAACATACAGATTAACCCAGAAAATAAATATGTAGCAAATATAGTCACTGTGTTACATGTTTACAGGCGCATTCTGTATATAGTATACAGTTGAGGCATTGCTGGTATAGGTTACGGCGGCGTCTGCGTACATGTGTACAGTTGAGGCTTTGCCGGTATAGGTTGTGGTGGCGTCTGTGTACAGTTGAGGCTTTGCAGACATTGGGCAGATCATTTATGAATTTCGTGGGTTGCTGCACATTTGCATCTTCCCATTGTTCAGGAGACCAGGCTCGACCTCACGGCGGAATGTCCTCACCCCACAACTTCTGCCAAGTCCTGCATTACACCTGAGGTGGATGCGGACTTTCGACAGTATATAAAACACAGGTTTAGTGGCGCACCAGAACGGAAAGAACACACACACACACACAAAGCACCTCTATAGCCCAAATTGAAAATATTCTATCACTGTTGTTCCAACTGACTAAAAAGGTGCTCCCCCAATCACCTGAATATAATACAACCAAAGAAAAAAAAAAACCCGTGAGCGTCCAGTGTTGCACTTATATGTGCTTCGCTTTAGTCATTCTTTCGCTTTCTCACGCGGAGGTTCAGCGGTTTCCCCCCCCCCCCCTTGGGTCTTAGATCTTTCAACCTCAGAAATAAGGCGTAATATATACCATAATGTAGCACAGTATATAAAATCAACTGTATACTGTGACAGAACCGTTCTCTTCCGTCTGTCCTGACTCTCCAGACACCCCTTCGTTGCGGTCAGCCTGGCTACTGGGAGCGCTGTCCTCAGCGCCTTGAGCAGCTTGACCCGCCTGCTTCTGATTCTCTGCCGTGGAGCCGTTAGGAATTCCAGAAGGCCGCCCTTGTGCCTTCTGAGGGTGATAGTGGGTACCCTGAATGAGACACCAGACGAGCTGCATGTTCCCACAGGATTCTCTGACTGACCTTTTAATGAACAAAACGCCACCATTTATGCTGAAATCCAACAGCCATAATTTGCATAAATGATGCACAATGTCCTACTAAAATGCTAATTACATTATGTCAGATATTTACAATAAACATTCTTTAGCCTTTAGCTCACACAACATTTACATAATTTATAGTTCTAACACATCAGATTAAAGACCAACACTATCACAGACTTCTTGAATCAAACATGCAGCCAGATAAGGGGAAAAGCCCTGTTGCATAAATTACACAGCAGTAAAGCTTGTTTACTGGCTATACAGAAACACATTTACCTACAGGAATATAAGTATATTTAAAACTAAAGCTACGCCATTTTACACTAAACTAATTTAAACTAAAACCAAACGATGTAAAACATTTAAAAACACGATATAAATGAACATAAAGTCTCTTGGGGTTTGAAGCGTGGAGCGCCACGTCAACTCCATGACATATACAAAATGCAAAATCCTGTGACGGGCCGACTCGCACAGATTGGAGCTTCCAAGCTCTTGTATATTCGCAGCAGGGCAGTTATCTGGGCTTGCCCAAATGCCACAATTCTCCCGGTCTTTAAAACCTCCAAGAGAACAGAGGTGTGCACATCTCATGGCATAGTACATCAATAATATTTGATCCAGAGAGCCTTCCAAATGGACCTTACTCACCGTTTTTTCGGGTCTTCCAGCAAGACCCCCCCACTTACGCGCTCAAGGTTGTAGGTTCAGGCGCAACCTTCATAAAAGCCTCTCACTGGGCACAGTCTTCCGAACAGCAAATCCCAGCACTCCAGGTCCGAATAAGAAGAAAATCCATCCGGTTCAGATAAAAAAAATTATATATTAAATCTACATACAGTATCAAAAAAGATCTAAGATCAGGGCCAGACGCGTTTCGCCGAATCCGGCTTCATCAGTGGCAGTATTACATATCAGATGTCCTCTACAAGTCTTGTAGTAAACTACCGGGACCAATCGGGGACTGCAATTCGTCCCCCCAATCGGGAACTTCCATTTTTGTCCCACCTGACTCCAATCGTCATATCACGAGGCGTTGTGACGGCTCCAGCGTGTACTTTCACTGTCTTCATTTCCTCCTTGCGTTCCACTGTGGCTCTCTATATCTGGTTCTTGTTCAACGGATCAGAAAGGATGTACGAACAGATTAATATATACACACACACTAATCTCTTTGGCAATATCCCCCAAACAGTGTCATCCATAATCACCCCCTCTCCAGTCCTTCTCCACCCTTTTCAAGGCACAGAAGGAAAGTCCCACGGGAGAGCAACCATGTTTTCTATTAAAATGTGCTCTAAAAACCCCTTTTAATGTTTCTTCTATGATCCTCACATGGAGAGATCTAGTGGTCCTACCAATATATATCATATACATTGACCTGTCAATGTGGGCTATTACATTCTTAGATTGGCATGTCAGTACCGGTTTAATCTTATAAGCAGTATGGTCCTCAATCTTGTCTATATATCTCTTCTTAAAGCCTGAAGTTCTGCGTGCCAAACCGGAACCACACCCATAGAACCCTCCCAGAATACTCTCAGAATTCTTTTTATCCTTAACCCTTTTCTCATAACTTCTTCTCACAATAGTTTAATATTTTAACTACCTCGGTTGATAATTTTGGGTTTTTCTTTTAAAATCTCATTCAACATCGGGTCCTGTAGTAGAATATACCAAAACTTCCTGACCACTATTTCCCTAGTCTGACTATTATAATTTAAACGGTCTCCTTGATCTATAAATCTAATTTATCTTAGTTTTATATTCCAATAAAGTCCTCCGGTCCTTCCCTTCCATCTTCTGGGCTACATTAGATAGACTCTTCCCTGTAACCTTTTTCGACAAAAATCACCAATTAGTTTATCATCTGCTTGTTTACAGTAAATTTCTACATCTGTCCAGTTCCTTCGAATACGGGTGAACTGGCTATTCGGAACACTTTCCAGCCGTGAGTGTGAATGACAGCTTGTGAATTCAAAACTATTTACATCAACTAGTTTATAAAAAAATACCCTTTAATATATATTTCAAGATCTAAAAAATTCACGCTTTCTGAACTAAACTGGGTTTCTAACCTAATTCCCCACTCATTATTAAGACCTGCTAAAAACTATTAATCCAGCTTCCCCCCTTCCCTAATAAAAAACATATCTATATAACGTCTATAAAATAGAAGGGGGGGTTAGCGAACCTTGTGCCACTCTTAAAAATTGGGACTCCCAATGCGCCAGAGATTTGCAAAACTGGGTGCGAAACGCGTTCCCATAGTAGTACCCGTGTTTTGCATATAAAAATGTTCATCGAAGTAAAAATAATTGTTTTTCAAAATAAAAATCGATTCTCCTTAATATAATATCATTCTGCTCCATATGGTATAGTCCATATTGTTCTAAAAAATATTGGGTAGCCTGGAATCCTTTTTCGTGTGGGATTATGCTGTACAGTGAGTGTAAATAGCCTGTGACTAGTAAGAGCCCTGGTTTCCATACAAAACTGGTCAGATCTTGCAATAAATTCATTGTGTCACGTAGATATGCCGGAGTACTCCGGACCACAGGTTGCAGCAGATGGTCGATAATATATTGAGATAGTTGACTTGTTACGGAGTCTATCCCTGATACAATAGGACGTCCTGGAGGGGTCACAGAATCTTTATGGATTTTAGGGAGAATATAAAATACTGGATTTTATACTTTGGGTGCATTGGTGAGAGATACGTGTATTCCTTTTCGGTAAGAATGCCTTGATCCAGACCGTCTTTCAATGGACGGTTCAGATTCTCTTGTATTGTCCTGGTAGGATCCCCATTTATTCTAGTGTATGTGTTCTCATCACTCAACTGACGTTCCACTTCCTCCATAACAAAAAGGTAGGATCACCACCCCTCCCCCTTTGTCGGCCGGGTTAATGATTTCTGAGCCATCTCTTACTTCTTTCAGAGCCATTCTTTTCATATTTAAATTGAACCAGATTTATTTCTTTTCCAGATTCTCTACTTCTGATATGACCATAAATTCAAATGATTTCATCTCGTCTGAAATCATGTGTCGAGGAAAAAATGTGGATTGTCCTTCAAATTGGTGTGCACAAAAATTCTCTATCGTTCTCTCAACGGATTCTTCAAAAAAAAAAAAAAAAAAAAAAAATCCAACCTAATTGTCTTTGGAATTTAAAAAAAAACAAAAACAAATGGATGTACATTCCAAATTTGTCTAATTTTATACTGGGTGTAAATTTAAGGCCCTTCCCTAGCACCTTAATCTGTTGGGTACTTAACATTTTATCACTCAGATTAAATGATGACAATAGGGGCATCTATAATTTCCTCATCTTTTTTTGACGGCCCTTCCTTCTCGTATTCCTCGTCTGGTCTTTCTAGTGCCCTTTTTATTACCCCAGATTTTTTGTTGTTTATTTGAATATCTCGTTTGAGAGATACCCATATAGGGGGTGGGTCCTTTTTTCCTGGTTTCCTTTAAAAAAAAAAAAAAAAAAAAAGCAAATCTTTTAGCGAATCAAATCTATTAAAAAGGTCAGTAGGTCCTTCCCTGGGAATCTACTCTGGTTCCATTTCGAGGCCCATTCGTAGTCATCTTTTTTTAAAAGTACTATTAGCATTGGTATTGATATTAGTCACATGGTGTCCTATTGAGTTCCTGGGAACACCTCTCGCTCCTACTGATAAACCCCAAAGAGTGCCAGAGTTATCAATTCATCACTTTTACTTAGATTCACACAACATGGACCTTTTTTTCCTTTATCTGGTATGTAACTAGTCACTATTTGTGTGGCTTTCGTAAGGGTCTCGGAATCCTTACTTTTCGCTCTCTCTTCCTCTTCAATAACTTGTAGTGGTTCCTTGATCACCTCTCTTTTACCCCATTGGGACCTATCCGGAGACCCGATCGGGATTAAATTAGGGTTCCCTTTTTCTTGGTGTTGAGAACTTTGTGTTTATTTTTACCAGGGTAACTGTAGGTCCTGTCGTTCCCTCTAATTGGTCACTCTACCTTTTTATAATATTTTTCATTAACTCAATCTTTTACATAATCCTCCATATCCCTGTTGTATTTATTCCTTTTAAGCTCTATTGTTTCGTTGCTGACTCGCGTGATCATGATATCTATATCCTCCATAATACAATTGTATTCCTTTTTCCACACCCGATTCCAGCTCCTCCATAATTTTCTCTATACTGGCTTCAAGTAAAGTTTTTCGACAAAATTACCAACTAGTTTATCTGCTGGTTTACGGTAAATTTCTACATCTGTCCAGTTCCTTCGAATACGGGTGAACTGGCTGTTCGGAACACTTTCCAGCCATGAGTGTGAATGACAGCTTGTGAATTCAATTTACATCAACTGGTTTATAAAAAAGTTTTTGTTTTTAAAAAATCCCCATCAATGTATATATTTCAAGATCTAAAAAAATTCACGCTTTCTGAGCTAAATTGGGTTTCTATCCCAATTCCCCACTTATTAAGACCTGCTAAATACTATTAATCCAGCTTCCCCCCCCCCATTGCATGGATCTGATCCATCCTTTATCATATGTACCTATACATCTTATCAGGTCATTAGGTTTTGGTTCATGATTGGACAATAGATTCTCACGGGAAGTTTGCATGGCCCGTTGGAATGCCCTCTTCAAATGTCTGTTTGGATACCCTGTCGCTCGAAAATCACTTTTTAGCCTTTTGGCTTTGACTAAAAATTCTTCATCGTTGGAACAGATTCTTCTTAACCTTAAGTACAGCCCAACTGGAATGCCTTTTAGTGAAGATGGATGAAAATGTTGCCAATGTAATAAGTTATTCGTTGCGGTTTCCTTTTTAAATAGTATGCCCTCATTGGTTTGGAGAATTTTGACATCTAAATAAGAAATACTGTCCTGTTGAATCTCATATGTAAATTTGAGTTTGTTGTCCTTTTAAACAGCAATGAATACACTCAGAATTCTTCTTTGGTTCCTTTCCGGAGTAATAAAACGTAGTCAATAAATCTCAGCCATATATTGATCTTATTGATATAAGCAAGAAATACAACACAGCGCTAAAGAACCAAAGTCCACAAGATAGTAGGTTAGATACTTGATATGTCCATAAACAGTAATCCTTATCTTCAGGAGCAGATCCTGATCCTGATCCAAATCCTGATCTTCTTTAAAGGTACAGATGGAATTATGCTGCAGGAAAAAGCACAAAGAACCAGAATTGCGCAGTACGACGACACCAGATGTGGGATCAACTTGCATCAGTGTTAAACTCACATTTAGGGGAGCCCACAACCGGCTCTCAGGAATAGGGCAGACAGGGACTTATAACAGGCGCCCATAGACCCTTCAGTTCACTTCTCCAGGATCGACCAGCAAGAGAAGGCTTTTTCTGCAGCTCTATCGGATCCAGCCACCAGTCTCCGAGTGCAGTTTATGCCTGCAGGCATAAACTGCACTCGAAGACTGGTGGCTGGATCCGATAGAGCTGCAGAAAAAGCCTTCTCTTGCTGGTCGATCCTGGAGAAGTGAACTGAAGGGTCTATGGGCGCCTGTTATAAGTCCCTGTCTGCCCTATTCCTGAGAGCCGGTTGTGGGCTCCCCTAAAATGTGAGTTTAACACTGATGCAAGTTGATCCCACATCTGGTGTCGTCGTACTGCGCAATTCTGGTTCTTTGTGCTTTTTCCTGCAGCATAATTCCATCTGTACCTTTAAAGAAGATCAGGATTTGGATCAGGATCAGGATCTGCTCCTGAAGATAAGGATTACTGTTTATGGACATATCAAGTATCTAACCTACTATCTTGTGGACTTTGGTTCTTTAGCGCTGTGTTGTATTTCTTGTTTAAATTGTCACTGGGTATTTAGAGAAACCCCCGCACACAGCATTCAGCGAGTGGGATAGATACTTAATTCCGGTGGGCGCTTCACCCCTTCTCTTCCTACTTATTGATATAAGGTTTAAAAGGTCTCAGTCATGCAATTTTCTTCCCATATGCCCAAAAATAAATTGGCATAAGATGGTGCCATCGAGGAACCCATTGCAGTACCCCTCAATTGGTGAAAGTACTGCCTTTTGAACATGAAGTAATTATGGGTAAACACAAAATTTAGCAACTTAACCAAAAAGGAAACAAGGGGAGCGCTCAATGAGTCATCCCTTTCAAGGAATAACTTGAACATGTCAAGTCCCAGATGGTGAGGAATACGTGAATATAAAGCCTCAACATCTAGGCTACATAGTAAGACATCCTTTCCGATGTTTTTTCCTTTTAGTACCTCTAATGCCTGTTTGGTGTCTCTCAGATATGAAGGTAGTTTCACCACATATTTCCTTAAGATCTTATCAAGGAATATGCTGGAATTCTAGGTAAGGTTGTCGTTACCAGAAACGATGAGACGGCCAGGAGGTTCTCTAAGGTTTTTATGAGTTTTTGGAATGCCATAAAAAAGGTACCAATAGTGGGTGAAGGGGGGACCAAAAATTCATATTCTGACTTCGTGATAAGAGACTGATCAAAAGCGGAATTAACTAATTCCTTTAATTCGCCAGTAAATTGATCGGTGGGATCCTTTGTGAGTCTACTATACGTATCAGTATCAAGAATATTATACACCATTTTTTCATAAAAAAATCAGCTGACATCAATACCACATTGCCACCTTTGTCTGACTGTTTTATTACCAGTGATTTATCGGTTTCAAGATCCTTAAGGGCTCGTCTTTCTGCATAGGTAAGATTATCAATCACTGATGCGGTTTTATCCGATTCATTTAAACGGTCAGTTTCCGCATATACCAAATCACAAAACATTTCTAAGTTACCAAAGTTCTTAAAATTGGGAGTGAAACGACTCTTAAAATGTAAATTGGTAAGAATACCTTGGTTAGGTTCCTGTTCTTCCAACAAGTCTGTCAATATATTCAGGACTGGAAGATAAGTTCAAGGTCCAAATATCTTAAATCATTCTTCCTTAGCTTTATGAACTTTGTGCAAAGCAAGCTTGCATACAAAGATACCTCGTATTAGATAGCCGTTTAAAAGGAGGAAAGACTATACAGCAGTACCGACTTTTTTGCTCCAGATGAAGCCGACGTGTAGCCGGCGAAACATACGTTGAGCTAATGTCTAACTTTATATTTTAAGTTGTTTATGTGGTGTCTGCATGGTTAGGACAGAATTTATGAGCATGAGCTCAAACAGCATTAGGGCTAGCATTGATATGCATATTATGCGTGGTGTACTTATTTGGGCGTAAGGGATTTACCCCTAGCTCTCCTCTGTGGGAGTCACGATTACATGTGATAGGGCTATGCAATGGACTGGATGTCGAACACTGGGAAAGAGCCTATCTTATGCACTTTGAGTTTTACAATTTACCCTAGGATGCCTGTTATGTATATGTTTTTTAAGTCTAGTATCTGGGAGTGTTAATTGTTTAATAAAGTTAATTGTGTGCTAGCCACTCCCTGATTATCAGTTGACAGGCTTTTTCGTCTGTTATACTGGATTTTTGAGTCTAAATGAGAGGATTGAAACTGTCCCCTTTATCCACAATTCTAATAGAGTGGTCAGGAAGTTTTGGTATATTCTACTACAGGACCCGATGTTGAATGAGATTTTAAAAGAAAAACCCCAAATGATCAACAGAGGTAGTTAAAATATTAAACTATTGTGAGAAAGTACGAGAAAAGGGTTAAGGATAAAAAGGATTCTGAGTGTATTCCGGGAGGGTTCTATGGGTGTGGTTCCTGTTTGGCACGCAGAACTTCAGGCTTTAAGAAGAGATATATTGACAAGATTGAGGACCATATGGCTTAGAAGATTAACTAAACCAGTACTGACATTCCAATCTAAGAATGTAATATATACATTGACCTGTCAATGTGGGCTAAGATATATATTGGTAGGACCACTAGATCTCTCCATGTGAGGATCATAGAACATAGAAGAAACATAAAATGTGCTCTAAAAACCCCTTTTAAATAGAAAACATGGTTGCTTTCCCGTGGGACTTTACTTCTGTGCCATGAAAAGGGTGGAGAAGGACTGGAGAGGGGGTGATTATGGATGACACCGTTTGGGGAATATTGCCAAAGAGACTAGTGTGTATATATATTAATCCGTTCGTACATCCTTTCTGATCCGTTGAGGAACAAGAACCGGATATAAAGAGCCACAGTGGAACGCAAGGAGGAAATGGAGACAGTGAAAGTACAAGCTGGAGCCGTCACAACACCTCGTGATACGACGATTGGAGTCAGGTGGGACAAAAATGGAAGTTCCCGATTGGGGGGACGAATTGCAGTCCCCGATTGGTCCCGGTAGTTTACTACAAGACTTGTAGAGGACATCTGATATGTAATACTGCCACTGATGAAGCCGGATTGGGCGAAACGCGTCTGGCCCTGATCTTAAATCTACATACAGTATCAAAAAAGATCTAATAAAAAAAATTATATATCTGAACCGGATGGATTTTCTGCTTATTCGGACCTGGAGTGCTGGGATTTGCTGTTCGGAAGACTGCCCAGTGATAGGCTTTTATGAAGGTTGCGCCTGAACCTACAACCTTGAGCGCTTAAGTGGGGGGTCTTGCTGGAAGACCCGGAACATGGTTGCTCTCCCGTGGGACTTTCCTTCTGTGCCTTGAAAAGGGTGGAGAAGGACTGGAGAGGGGGTGATTATGGATGACACTGTTTGGGGGATATTGCCAAAGAGACTAGTGTGTATATATTAATCTGTTCGTACATCCTTTCTGATCCGTTGAACAAGAACCAGATATAAATAGAGAGCCACAGTGGAACGCAAGGAGGAAATGAAGACAGTGAAAGTACACGCTGGAGCCATCACAACGCCTCGTGATATGACGATTGGAGTCAGGTGGGACAAAAATGGAAGTTCCCGATTGGGGGGACGAATTGCAGTCCCCGATTGGTCCCGGTAGTTTACTACAAGACTTGTAGAGGACATCTGATATGTAATACTGCCACTGATGAAGCCGGATTCGGCGAAACGCGTCTGGCCCTGATCTTAGATCTTTTTTGATACTGTATGTAGATTTAATATATAAATTTTTTTTATCTGAACCGGATGGATTTTCTTCTTATTCGGACCTGGAGTGCTGGGATTTGCTGTTCGGAAGACTGTGCCCAGTGAGAGGCTTTTATGAAGGTTGCGCCTGAACCTACAACCTTGAGCGCGTAAGTGGGGGGGGGGGGGGGGTCTTGCTGGAAGACCCGAAAAAACGGTGAGTAAGGTCCATTTGGAAGGCTCTCTGGATCAAATATTATTGATGTACTATGCCATGAGATGTGCACACCTCTGTTCTCTTGGAGGTTTTAAAGACCGGGAGAATTGTGGCATTTGGGCAAGCCCAGATAACTGCCCTGCTGCGAATATACAAGAGCTTGGAAGCTCCAATCTGTGCGAGTCGGCCCGTCACAGGATTTTGCATACAGTTGATTTTATATACTGTGCTACATTATGGTATATATTACTCCTTATTTCTGAGGTTGAAAAAATAGAAGACCCAAAAGGGGGGGGGGGGGGAACGCTGAACCTCCGCGTGAGAATGCGAAATAATGACTAAAGCGAAGTACATATACAGTTGTGTTCAAATTTATTCAACCCCCAATGCTGTAAAGGGTTTTAGGGAATTTAGTGACATTTGTAATTGTATTCAGAATGAAATCCTACAAGGACTTTTTAAAGAACCATATGCAACTAAAATGACATCAATTGGTTTTGTAATACAGTAGTAAATGTTTCTTTTGTGAATTCTTCATTGACACAATTATTCAACCCCTTAAAGACTACCACTCTGAAGAACAGAGGTTCATTCAAGTGTTTTCAATCAGGTATTGAAAACACCTGTGGATGTCACGGAGCAGCAATAAAGCATAATAAGCACCAATTAGGCAGCTTTAAAATGACTGTGATACTCAGCTCCTTCTAGACATTTACTGGTGTGGTTACAAACATGGTGAAGTCAAGAGAATGGTCCAGGAAGACAAGAGAAGAGGTGATTACTCTTCACAGGAAGGGCAATGGCTATAAGAAGATTGCAAAGATGTTAAACATACCAAGAGAGACCATAGGAAGCATCATTCGCAAATTCAAGGCAAAGGGCACTGTTGAAACGCTACCTGGTCGTGGCAGAAAGAAGATGCTGACTTCGACTGCTGTGCGCTACCTGAAGAGTAGAGTGGAGAAAAGTCCCCGTGTGACTGCTGAGGAACTGAGAAAAGATTTGTCAGATGTGGGTACTGAAGATTCAGCTCAGACAATACGGCGCACACTGCGTAATGAAGGCCTCCATGCCAGAACTCCCAGGCGCACCCCCTTACTGTCTCCAAAGAATAAGAAGAGTCGACTGCAGTATGCCAAAAGTCATGTGGACAAACCACAGAAGTTTTGGGATAGTGTTCTGTGGACTGATGAAACAAAATTAGAACTGTTTGGGCCCATGGATCAACGCTATGTTTGGAGGAGGAAGAACAAGGCCTATGAAGAAAAGAACACCTTGCCTACTGTGAAGCATGGCGGGGGGTCAATCATGCTTTGGGGCTGTTTTGCTTCTGCAGGTACAGGGAAGCTTCAGTGTGTGCAAGGTACCATGAATTCTCTTCAGTACCAGGAGATATTGGATGACAATGTGATGCAGTCCGTCACAAACCTGAGGCTTGGGAGACGTTGGACCTTTCAACAGGACAATGATCCCAAGCATACCTCCAAGTCCACTAGAGCATGGTTGCAGATTAAAGGCTGGAACATTTTGGAGTGGCCATCGCAGTCACCTGACTTACATCCGATTGAGAACCTCTGGTGGGACTTAAAGAAAGCAGTTGCAGTGCGCAAGCCTAAGAATGTGACTGAACTGGAGGCTTTTGCCCATGACGAATGGGCGAAGATACTCGTAGATCGCTGCAAGACACTTGTGTCAAGCTATGCTTCACGTTTAAAAGCTGTTATAACTGTAAAAGGATGTTGTACTAAGTACTAAGATTGAATGTCACTTGGGGGTTGAATAAAACTGATAATGATGTGAGCACAGAAAAGACATTTGTGGTTATTTCATTATAAATGTTATGTTATATTTGTCTGACCTACACGTGCCTCTTTGATTTAATTGTAAGCAAGATGACTGAATGATCAAAATCAATGTCAAACTGGCCAAAACACTCAATTTCAGTGGGGGTTAAATAATTTTGAACACAACTGTAAGTGCAACACTGGACGCTCACGTTCCCCCCCCCCCACAGTATATGGCCAGAAACAGGTGGTCGGCCAGACGGGGCATTGATCACGCTCTGCGTGCATGTGAGGACAAGGCTTTGGAGGTGATGGCACCTTTAATCCTCCAGTTCGAAGCTGATGCTGCTGATGATTCCCGTCTAAATGACAATGTGATGGACCCCAGTGATTGGGTTGTCAAAAGGTCCCTTTCATTGTTAGAGGGTGCCAACGCAGCGCTTGCCGCGGAATGGCACAAAGCCATTTTATTCAAAAAATATATCCCCACTTATCAGCCATGACCAGTGAGGATCTGGGAGTTAAGGCCCAGGGTCTCCTCTTTGGAGACAAATTTATGAAAATATGGGCATGTTCCTGCTCTGAAAAACCTGAGATTCCACGGAAATCATATGATTATCACGTTTTGGGTACCACTATGTTACATACGCGATTGTTGTCCGCGACCTCATGGACCTGCTTCTGTTATGTACTTCTCTCAATGAAAATCTTTATAAAATATTGGCATGTATGCTGGAACGTTCTCTGCCCTGGACAAGGTCAAGACCTCTCCATAAGGTGTTCTCCCCTACCCGAGTTTTGGCGGGGCCAGTAGAACAAGGTTTTTTTTTTTGGAGCAAGTATTTTACCAGGAAGGATACATTGAGATTTCTCTCGTTTAAGTATGTCCTGGGTGGCGAGTCTGTACCGTTAGGTGTCTTGCCAAGGACACTTACTGGAGAGGTTCCTCGCTGGGATCGAACCCATGACTCCACAGGCTCTCTCCATGCAGAGCGGTGACATTACCTCTACTCCACCCAGCCGGTTACTTCCGTACCTCCTATACATATTTCTCCGGTTCTTCCAACCAGTTCCTCACCTACCGGGGATGACCCTGGCGCAGCCAGGTATTTTGTAACGGAGGCGCTTTCCAGTCCAGACGTCCCGCAGGTATGCCTGCATATGTTGTTTCTGGATCATATGGTCCGCATGTGGTCAAGTACGCTATTTCGCCTGCGAATGGAAATGGGTGTCGTCAGATCCTTTAGTCCTTCACACAGTCCGGGGCTTTCGCATACATTTTGTATCCGACCCGCCTCCACACTTGCTTCCTCCCAGACCGCTGCGCTTTCCCACCACTCAGCAATTGTTCGCACATTCCGAGGTGTCGGACCTTTTCTGATGAGGGGCAATAGAGGTGGTTACGGATTCCTCCCCACACTTTGTCTCTGGTGTCCAAGAAAGGGCAAGGCTTTACACTGGTTGTAATTCTCTGGGGTCTAAATCGATTGGAAGACGTTCATACGCTGCAATAGGTGTTACGAGCGGGTGACTGGATGTGTAGTTGGATTTAAAGGATGCCTACCTGTCCATCCGTGTGTCCACGGAGTGCTGCAGCGTCCTCTGTTTCCCGTGGTTGAACCGCTTATGGAGGTTCCGATGTCGTCCTTTTTGGCCCATCGTCCGCTCCGTGGTGCTTTGCGAAGTTCCTGAAGCCAGTGGTCGCTACGCTCGGGGTAAGAAATTGTTAGTTTACCTGGACGAGGTTCTTATGGCGTCCTTAGGTCAGTGGTGCTTACCCACCAATGGTGGACAATCGACCTCCTACAGGACCTGGGGTTCCAGATCAATGTTGAGAGGGGCCTGTTTGGCATCAGAGCCAGGATTCCTGTGTTGCCCCGCTGATTGCAATTCTGGACTTTTTGGCTTCATCGACTCAGGGTTGGTTGCCGTACCGTCGATGTCTAGCATTCAGCTATTTTGGTCGGTCTTGTGGTTTTTCAAGGTGTATGGGTGGCTCGACACCCTTTAGTTTGCTGCTTGTTGAGGGGCTTTGGTCTGCCTCGTCCGCTGCTTCCTCAGTTTCTTCGACTTAGGACGTGTCTATCGCGTTTTAGTTTGGACTTTGTCGCCCGATAACGAGGCTCTTTCCTTTTGACGATTGTTAGCGACACTGTTGGTGTTGCTTTGCTTAATTGCCTGCGAGAGGGTTAGTGACGTCAGAGCGTTGGATTTTCAGGTTCACTCCTTTTTTTCCCCGAGGGCATTTGTTTTGCCGTGTCTGGACACAAATACTTAACTTGTGTTTTCTGCCCTGCGCTTCCCACTGATCCATGGTTGTGTCCTGTTCGGTGTCTTCGGCATGTTTGATTCAAGAAGTCTGGGATAGTGTTGGTCTTTAATCTGATGTGTTGAACAATAGATTATGGAAATGTTGTTTGAGCTAAAGGCTAAAGAATGTTTATTGGAAATCTGACATAATGTAATTAGAGACTTTAGGTACATGTTCACCATTTGGTATGCAAATTATAACTGAAGAGGACCTGAAGGAAACCTGCAGTGGTCTTGGAACCAACCAATCAGAACTGTTGGGGTGGGCGGGACGTTTGAATGTGCATTGCTGTATTTTGTATAAATATCCGGTGAAATCTTCCATAAAGAGAAAGAATCCTGTTGGAACATACAGCTCTTCTGGTGTCTCCTTCAGCTACACTACACTCAACCTCAGAAGGCACAGAGCGGCCTTTTGGAAATGCAAAGAGGCTCCAAGGCAGAGGTTCAGACCCAGCAGGTCTGGAGCTGCAGATCAGGCTGCTCGAGGCACTGAGCTTCAAGCAACTCAGAGGCCGGGCTGATCTTGGAAAGGGGGTATCTGGAGAGTCAGGACAGGCGGAAGAGAACGGTTCCGTCACATTGAGCTTTAGCCATTTTTGTTTGTTTTGTGCATACTTTCCACCATTTTCAGAAGCACAGTGATCGTTCATGGAACCAGTACTCTTGAACTTTGACCACATTGTATTGCAATACCACAATACAAAAAGAAAGTGGCCCGATCCTCATTTTCCTACAGAGCACCACAATTATGGCATAACCTCCCAGACACCATCAAATCTTCCCCCAGTCTTAAGTCACTCAAGAGCTCCTTACTAACATACCTCAATACAGAATGCACCTGTAAACATGTAACATAATGACCATTTCCTACATATTTAGTGTCACGGAATGGCCCAGCACCCTCAGCCAGGGGCGGTGCACAAGGACATTGATTTGGCCATGAACACTTAGGTGCGGTGGCACGCACAGAGTTTTGCAGTACTTTTTATTAGATGTGGTTATGTGTGGTGTGATACAGTGTTCCCCGTTGATTGTGAAATGTGTTCCCTTTGTCTGCCTTGCCCGCCGCCATTTTCCGATCGCCTCGTGGTTGCAATCAGATTATTCGAATCGTAAAATGGCCGATTCGAACCATCCGGTTCGAATCGTAAAATGGCCGATTCGGACCATCCGGTCCGAATCGGCGACTCCCCGAACTGCAACGGCCAATGGGTCCTGTGAGGGTGGGCAGGGATTCCCATTGTATTATAATTTGTGTAAAGTTGATAAATGCCTGAGCTGTGAATAATAAAGCCAGATTTACCAGTGCATCCAGCCTCGACTGATGTCTTTATTTCTCCGCCGTGCTTCATCGTCTGAGTATTCCCCGCAGTCTCAGGGTACGGTGTCCACTCAGATCCGAACCGAGCGCTCTGTGCCTGCATCTCGCATCAGGACAGAGGCGAAGCGGATGGTGTTCGGTTCTCAGACGATTAGCCGAGATCCGATCCGAAGGGCGCGGCCGTGTACCGCGCTTCGGTATTGCAAGAGATCGCGGTAAGATCCGAAGACTTTGCCGATCCCGCAAGATCCGAAGCTGCATTCACCTACGATCCGAAAGTCCTCCGCAATCAGATCCGAATATTCCGCCGGAGGAGATCCGATCCCCGTAATCGGCCGGCCGCCCGCAGACGTACTCCACCTCCCACAAGGTCAGTGAACCAGCTGCTCGAGACGCTGAGTACCGTATGGCTCAGTGGTCGGGCTGGTTCTAGGCAGGGGTCCCCTCCACCGCCCGCTAACCCTTCCCCAGGGTCACGCCAGGCCGCACGAGACGCCGAGTGCCGTGTCACTCGGTAGTCGGGCCAGCGGTAAGCGCCGGGGCACGCAGATAGAGCACACCTGCAGGCGGACAACATCCCATTCCGTCATATTTATTTTCTGTTAATCTGTATATTTGTGTTGTTTTTTTTAATATCTTGCATTGTATTACTTTGTATGTCTGTAACTAACACTTCAATGTTCTTGAGAGAAATCTCAATGTATCCTTCCTGGTAAAATCCTTTATAAATAATAAATAATAATCTCTAAGCTGGTAAATTTGTGTAAAATCAGCTGTAACCCAAGGGGGATGAACCCCTGTTACTTGCAGTTTATGCAGCAGGACATGGAAATTCCAGACTTGCAGGAGCTCAGCCTGAAAGTATTCAATTGCACAGCCCAGTTCTGGGATTAGGTTTAGTCTGTACCATGGGAGCTGTTTGAGATCACTTAGGAAGGATTAAAAGATTAAATTTCTTGAAAAGTCCTGAGGATTATGTGGCTTTTATTTTGCGCACACAGTACACTAGGCAGTGATCACTGAAGCCATTAGAATACAGGAGGCAGGTGTTCTCCCTATCAGGACACGAGGAGAGAATCCAGTCCAGCAATATATGTTGCTTAGGGGCTCCTCCATATTTCCAGGGTGTGCGTGTGTTTTTAGGGGCTCCTTCATATATTCAGGGTGTGCAGGTGTATTTATAGGGGTCCCTCCATATATTCAGGATGTGGGTGTATTTTTAGGGGTTCTCATATTCAGGGTGTGCGGGTATATTTTTAGGGGCTCCTCCATATATTCAGGGTGTGCGGGTGTCTTTTTAGGGGGTGTGCAGGTGTCTTAGGAGCTGCAAAGCAAGGAGTCTGTATGAATATTAGAAATCGTTACCTGTGTGCACCTCCTCGTGGTGACCCATCTCCTCGAAGCTGCGTTTGGGACGGCTAGGAGTTATGGAGGTGGGGGTGCTGTTGGTATGGGCTTGGTTCTGGGAGCTGTAGGTGTGAATCCATGTTAAGGAATCAATAGAAAACCAGTGGGAAGGGCATTGGCAGCAAGACAAAGTCTCCCACCCTAGCTGCCGCTCCCACGTCCTCCCTGCCAAATCCATAAGGATGTAAGCATCAGGACCCCCTGCACTCAAATGGTAAAAATGAGATCTCTGCACCAAAAAAGGATATCTCTTTGACCCAGAGCGACTCGCCCGGGATGGGGACGCAGTAAAAGGTTTGGCGCTCAGCAGTGATGCTTCGGTTGGAGTCCACATCCACCTCCTGTGGCTGCTGCACAAAAGAGAACACACATTCAGTAACCTGCTGCCCGGCGCCCCCCATCACACCGTTGGGGCAAACGTGAGTCCCGCAGACCCCTGAATAAAGCACAGGCTCACCGCGCAGTCTGCCACATCCCTGTATTTCCCAAAGTGGAGAGTCTGAAAATAAAATGGGAAACAAATGCAGAAAATATAAAACACAAACCGCTGGGCGCACAGGGGGTCCTGGGTGTGGAAGGCTCGCTGGGCGCACTGGGGGTCCTGGGTGTGGAAGGCTTGCTGGGTGCACTGGGGGTCCTGGGTGTGGAAGGCTCGCTGGATATAGAGGGCGCGATGCCCTGCAGGGTCCCCCACATTGTGATCATCTCTATATAACCTCACTGACACCTCGGGAGATGTGAAGTGTCTCGTCCGGCCTCTTGCCTGTCGCTGGTGAATTCTGGGAGTGACGTCACTTACTCTCGTGTTGGTTCTTGGGTCGACAGTCTCGAAGACGCCCATGTAGAACTCGGGGTCGAACATGTCCTGCACCATGCAGCGGAAACGCACTAGCCCGTCCGGCTTCAGGTGATGCAGCGGCACCGTGTTCAGACTAGGGACCTGCGGAGACAGACACGGGGAGTGACTGGTACTGGCCGGTGACCTGCAGAGACAGGCCGGTACCGGCCAACTCTGAGACATGCCGGACACAGAGCTATATGGCACGAGCTGCCGCCCTTCCCAACACAAACCTCAGCAATAACAGGATTTTAGCTCATTTCCAACAGATCAAAAACATTAATAATATGTGGGAACTTACAGGTTCACCCCCCCCCCCCGTACACACAGTGTACAGGCTGGTGACGGCAGACACGTTGGAGCCGGTGTTCACCGTTACTACCAGCCGGTCCTGAGCATCTCTTACCTGATTGGCCAGTCTGTTGTCCTGCAGCTTCTCCTGGAAACATGCCGTGACCTTCCTCTCCCAGTCGGCGCCCGGCCCGCTCTCCTCTGAAACACAAAGTGCGTGTTCAGCGGCTCTGGAGATGTGCTGGGTGTGATGAGAGTTGTGCGTAGTGGGATTTGTGGTTGACAGGAGCTGGGCAGCATCTGTATTCTGGCATGCAAACGGGGGGGGGGGGGGGTGCAATGTCAGGGGTGCATGGCGGGAGGTGTGTGGGTGTTACACGTCAAAATGTAGGAGGATTTTGCGATTGTGTTTACAATAAAGTTCAGTGAAAGAAAAACCGTAGCCGTGCAGTGTGAGGCTGACAAGTAGCCAATCAGAGCGGGGGTTACAGTTTCAGGCCTTTTCCCTCCTCTCACACAGCGGATTTGCAGATTTTACACAAAGACACGGAGGCGAATTGTCATGGAACTGACATAGCGCTCCCCGCGTCAAACCAAGACTATTATTTCCCATGGCGAAAACCCCAAAAAGACAGACATTTGCTTTGGGAAAGACTTTATGTTCAGTTATATTGTGTGATTTTAAATGTATTGTACATTGCTTGGTTTTAGTTGTAAATGTACTTTTATTACTGTATGTGAATGGGAGCATAGAAATGTGGTTTTGTGTGGAACGTAAACAAGTTTGAGTAATGTATGATTATGCAATAGGGCTTTCTCTTTACCTGTTATCATGTCTGAGAGGTTGGGAGTCACCATTGTCTCAGCCAAACCCGATCGGATTCCCTTTCCAATGGCTTATGTAAATCACTGTGTGTGGTCACTGTGGGGTCAAGACTTCATCTGCATAAATCCAGTGGACCTAAGTGAAGCCTTAAGAGGACCTGAAGGAAGCCTCCAGTGGTCTTGGAACCAACCAATCAGAACTGTTGGGGTGGGCGGGAAGTTTGAACCTGTGTTGCTGTAACCTGCTTAAATATCCCTGTGAAACCTTCCATAAAGAGAGATTCCTGTTTGAACATACAGCTTGTCTGGTGTCTTATTCAGGGTACCCACAATAACCCTCAGAAGGCACAGAGTGGCATTCTGAAAATTTAAATGATACCTTCATGTCACAACTGGTAGAAACACCAACTAGAGAGGATAACTGTCTGGACCTGGTTATAACAAATAATGTGGATCTCTTCTCAAATATTAATGTAAAGGAACAGTTGGGAAATAGCGACCATAATATGGTGACTTTTGAAATAAACTCAAAAACACATTCATAAGGGGCAGCTAAAATATATAATTTTAAAAAGGCCAACTTTATTAAAATAAAAGGAAGCTCTCAATGTCATTGACTGGCAGAAACTCTTTCACGGGAAAAACACTGAGGATAAGTGGAATATCTTTAAACTAACACTAGAAAAGTACACGTCACAATATATTCCACTGGTTAATAAATATAAAAGAAACAGACTGAAACCAATGTGGCTTAGTACGAAGGTAACTAAGGAAATGAAAAATAAAAAGGCATTTAAAGTTTTTAAATCTGATAAATCTGAGGCATCCTATAAAGCATATAGGGTAGCCAATAAAGCATGTAAAAATGCGATTAGATGGGCTAAACTAGATAATGAAAAAGAAATAGCCAAAGAGAGCAAGACCAACCCTAAAAGATTTTTTAGGTACATAAATTCTAAAAAACCTAAGAGTGAAAATGTAGGTTCACTAAAATCTGAGTCAGGGTTATTGTTAACTGAAGATCAGGATAAGGCAGAAATTTTAAATGATTATTTTTCTTCAGTATTTATCAAAGAGAAACCTATAACAGGAGACATGAAATTCATTAATAAAAACTTACTAATACAAAGTGACTGGTTGACTCAGGACAAGGTTTTACAGAAATTAAACAATGTGAATGTTAATAAAGCCCCAGGGCCAGATGGAATTCATCCACGAGTACTGAGGGAGCTATGTGTTGAAATATGTAAACATCTGTTCTTAATCTTTCAAGATTCTTTTCTTTCAGGAATAGTACCAGAGGATTGGAGAAAAGCTGACGTGGTCCCTATATTTAAGAAAGGTTTAAAATTTGTGCCTGGGAATTATAGACCTGTGAGCTTAACATCTGTGGCTGGGAAAGTATTTGAGGGGTTACTAAGGGATAATATTCAGGAATTTATTGGGAGGTATAATGTAATTGGCAAAAATCAGCATGGTTTCATGAAACACAGATCATGTCAGACTAACCTAATTACGTTCTATGAGGAAGTAGAAGTATAGATCAGGGGGTCGCAGTGGATGTGATTTACTTAGATTTTGCCAAAGCTTTCGACACAGTTTCCACACAAAAGGTTACTATTTAAATTAAGAAAAAATGGTCTAGATAAAAATACTTGTTCTTGGATAGAAAACTGGCTAAAAGATAGGGTACAGAGAGTGGTCATAAATGGTACATTTTCAAGATGGACACCAGTGGTAAGTGGTGTCCCTCAGGGGTCTGTTATAGGACCAATACTATTCAATTTATTTATAAATGACCTTGAGATAGGCATTGAAAGTCATGTATCAGTGTTTGCAGATGACACAAAGCTAGGAAAAGAAATACACCGTGAGCAGGATGTTACTTCACTGCAGAGGGATTTAGATAGATTGGGGGACTGGGCACTTAAATGGCAGATGAAATTTAATGTAGATAAATGCAAAGTTATGCACTTTGGAGTGAAGAACACGCAAGTAATTTATACCCTAAATGGTACGGAGTTAGGGAAATCCAAGCAGGAGAAGGATTTGGGAATAATCATAGACTTCAAACTAAGTAACAATGTGCAATGTCAAACAGCAGCCGCCAAGGCCAGCAAAGTACTGGCATGCATTAAAAGGGGAGTTCACTCACGGGATGAAAACATAATTTTGCCTCTGTATAAATCAATGGTCAGGCCGCACCTTGAATATGCCGTGCAATTTTGGGCACCTGTCTTAAAAAAAGATATTATATCGCTAGAAAAAGTGCAGAGACGGGCAACTAAATTAATAAGGGGGATGGAAGGGTTAAGTTATGAGGAAAGACTAACAAGCTTAAACCTGTTTAGTTTAGAGAAAAGGCGCCTTAGAGGGGATCTGATAACCTTATATAAATATATACGGGGCCATTATCAACCATTGTCTGATAACCTATTCATTAACAGGACTATACATAGGACAAGGGGTCATCCATTTAGACTGGAAGAAAGGAAATTTAGCTTAAAGCATAGGAAGGAATTCTCTGCCTGTTGAGGTGTTTGGGTCAGAGTCTGTACAGACTTTTAAAGCGACTGGATGACTTCCTGCAGACACAGAATATTAAGGGTTATAATATTTAATATGTGGGTAAAAGCTTCTTGATCCAAGGAGAATCTGACGCCATCTGGGGGCAAGAAGGAATTTTTTCCCAGTATGTTGCATATTGGCGAGCATTTCAGACTGGGTTTTTTGCCTTCTTTTGGATCAACAGCAGTAGGTTAGGTGGGAGAGGCTGAACCCGATGGACGCATGTCTTTTTTCAGCCTATGTAACTATGTAAAGAGGCTCCAAGGCAGGGGTAAGACCAAGCAGGTCTGGAGCTGCAGATCAGGCTGCTCGAGGCACTGAGCTCCGAGCAACTCCGACGCCGGGCTGATCTTGGCAATGGGGTGTCTGGAGAGCCAGGACTGACGCAAAGAGTGAGGTTTCCATCACACGAATATTATGCTATTATTTCCTTTACTGAACCATCAGCAAAGTAGGAGAAACAAATCCATATATATCCATCAACGAGGTATCACAAGCCAAGCGCTGGCCAATCAGTACACTCCATAGGGTATAAGACAAGCCAAATGCTGGCTAATCAGTGCACTCCATAGGGTATATAGGTAGAAACTGCATCATCAACGTCCCGTTTACTGTCACTGTCAGTTAAGTATATTTATATAATGCTCTGCAGTCGTGAGGCGCACACACACACACACACACACACACACACACACACACACACACACACTTTCAGCTCCATGAAGTCATTTTTTAATGTTACCTCCCTGCGCACGAATCCATAGGACGGCACTAACAATCACTACGTATTCGCGTACAGGGAGGTTCCGCTCCAAAACAAACGGATTGGTGGGTTTATCTTTAATGTATTTATACACAGAGATACATTGTAACCTTGAAAACGGCTCCATAGAGCTGAAACCTATTTTAATGGTTTTGAAATCGAGTTTAAAGCGCGTGTGCGGCCGGGTCAGCGCTGGACATTACTCTGCTCTTTTTGGGTTCAGCACTGTGGTTTTTCTAAATACTACCAGGATCAGTGGAGCGCCACACCAGAATATCCCCTTCACACCTTGCGATGTCAGTCGCCAAGTACCCCAATGGTGGTTTCCCCAAAAAAACAAAAATTTTGACAAGGTCAAAGAAATCACAATACAAGGTAAGGGTACAGCGCACTCAAGATTTTTGGGTAAATACCACATACTACTATAACAAGAATTTAAAGTTTATCTTCATCTCCACATATCATACATGGGAATATCCAAGCCAAATCCACTGGGCTTTATCCAAGATTTAGTAAATTGGATTTCTTCTAATATTCACAGGAGCCAGATAGATTGGGAAAAGAGATAAGTGGGTGAGAGAAAACAACAGACCCAAAATCGAGCCTAGTGTGATACTGCAAAAAAACTGGCCTTTATATGCAGAAATTTGCCAATTTTGTACCCACTCTTGGTGGAGCCTCCAGGCTCTTGGAGTATTCACCTATGAGTTTGTAGCGCTCACTCCCGGAGGAGCCGCTGTCTTTAAACCTCGGGTCAGTCTCCCCGCACTAGGGAATAAATATACACCAGCACTGTTGTGGATTTTAGAAGTTATATAGTTTACTGATCTCAAATAAACTGGCATATATACATATATACATATACATATACACATATATTATAGAGCAGCACGGTATACATATATATTTACAGAAGTTCGTAATACGAGAAACGCGCAGCGGAAAAAGGAATTTTAACCCCTTCGTTGCTGAAATGCAAGTCCAGTACAGGTTGTGTCCCAAAAAGTTGTACGTGTGTGTTGGTACCCGGGTACTAGATTCAACTGGCCAGTGAATGATTTCAATGTGTCTTCGACTAGTCACGTTGGGGCCCTGTAGGTTTAGACAAACTGCAGCGTGCTTTATTATTTTACTGTGGCCGGGAAGGCCTCTCACCCATCCGCCAGATACTCTGCGCTCTGCTCGACCCAGGACGTCTTTCCGCTCGACTGGAACTCTGTGCCACCGGATCCGCTTGTCTTGCTCAGCTCACTGCCTTCACTCCCATTAGATCAATCGCGGTCTCCTCACTCGGGGTCCTTCTGCAGCTCTGTATCTTTTAAACTTCTCACCAATAGGTTAATAGGTCTTCTGGCAAGTGATTTGGGCCGATCTCCAGCTCCACAAAGCAGCACCTGCGCTCCGGCCTGGTCACGATCGCTCCTTGTCTCACGTGCGTCTTGCTCTAAATCACCCCTTGGCGCGCACTGGCTCTCCTCTGCACGAGGCTGCGGATGTCTCGGTTCTCCCCACCCACTTCCTGCCCCAAAGCATGCTGGAAAACGTAGTCCGAAAGTGTCCAGTATCAGTTTACATTGAGTTTGTCTCCCCCTGGTGGCCAGAAACAAGTACGTACAGCGGCAGGATTTAAACCAGCGCTACAAGTTATTTAGGGAAAACTCAAAAAACCCTCTCCACAACAATTCAGGAACAGCAGGATGGATAAAAAAGGATTTTAGTAAAACAATGTTAAACCAGGACGTGTTTCGTCTGTGTGAAACGACTTCATCAGATGGAACAATACATATAATATTCCCCTTCCCCTGCTGTTTATATATTCTTCTCACATCCAGATAGTGTCCACATGTGTAGAAGCACTTAATTGGTGTTTCTTCCGGGTTCTTAGTTCTATACAAATGTGGCGTTTAGAACTCTGAGTTTCACCTTGGAACGCACGGGGCTTTCTTCTGCGCATGCGTGTTATGTGCGCTTCATCCTGGAATGTCTCTACTTCCTTGTTACAACGATTGTGAAGCTCCACATCTGCGTTCCTCCCTTCCAGTCCCCAGAGAGAAATTCTTGTTTTGCGCGATTTTCTAACGCCTCCATTCTTCCTTTTGCTCCCCTCAAAAGGACAGGATCATACATTCCTGTATCGTTGTGGAGAAGGTTGAGTTTTCCCTAAATAACTCATTAGGTGAATACTCCAAGAGCCTGGAGGCTCCACCAAGAGGGAGTACAAAATTGGCAAATTCCTGCATATAAAAAGGCCAGTTTTTTGCAGTATCACACTAGGCTCGATTTGGGTCTGTTGTTTTCTCTCACCCACTTATGCAAGAGATTGGGAAAAGAGATATCTGGCTCCTGTGAATATTAGAAGAAATCCAATTTACTATCAGGGTTATTCAGAGAGCGGTGAAAAGCAGGAGAATGACTGGAGAATGAAAAATTCTAGGTCAAAATAGCCAATTTGGAAAGTGAGATAAAAGGGAGAATTGTTCGGGCTATTTTAACCGAGAGTTTTTCATTCTCCAGTTATTCTCCTGCTTTTCACCGCTCTCTGAATAACCCTGTAAATCTTGGATAAAGCCCAGTGGATTTGGCTTGGATATTCCCATGTATGACATGTGGAGATGAAGATACTACTATAACAAGATTTTAAAGTGTATGTGGTATTTACCCAAAAATCTTGAGTGCGCTGTACCCTTACCTTACACCGTGGTTTTTCTATTGTGATGATTTTTTATTATCAATACTGGACAGGTTGTTGCTGAGACCTAGTTTGAGATCACACACACATTTTTTGCGTTATTCTGCGCTCTCGCAGTTTTCCTTCGCTCCCCTCTAGGTTGGCTTCATACCACCCTTAACACTTTATCGTCTTCACCCTCTATTCCCCGCATTGCTTCGGCTTCCTTCCTCCGCCAGAGGGGTTTCCCCGCCCGCCATTTTGGACGGTCCAGGATGCGGCTCAGCGCCGTTTGAATTGTCTGAGGTGGCGGTTTACTTGCGCATGCCAGAGTTACCTCCAGTTGCCGTCTGAGCTCTGCAACGCGGAGACTTATTTCACCGTTGGAAAATGTCAAATCCGACAGTGCCAATTAATTTGGAAATGGACCCGGGCTTTAACCCTTCCGTGTCAGCAGAGGTGCGGTATTTAATGTCATCTTGTTTTGAGAAACACAAATTTTAAAGTTTTTGGAAGATCAAAGCGCAGATACGTCATTAACCCCTTTCCCTTCCACCTCAGACGGGTATTTCTTGGTGCTTGAGGTTGAAGAACCAAATGTTACCTCAGACAAGAGAGTTCAGTCTCCAAAATAAATAATAATGTAATCCTGTGCGCTGTCTGACGGAGTCGCTTCTCTGTTGGGGCGAATTTCCCCATCGCGGCAGCGGATACATGAAAAAGATGAAATCGTAACTCAAATACCATTGAAATGGGAAAAATCGCCGACCCGCCGTAAACAATCCTCTGAAGTCGATGGTGGGAGGCGGTGGGTGAGGACCAATTCACCTGCACGCTCACACCATCGCAGGAATACAGAGCCAGCGGACTCCCAGTCTCATGCCACACTGAACAAAAAAAGTGTTAAGAAATCCCGCAAAGGAGGCACCTGTCCAGCAGGGCCAGAAAACACAGCTGGAAAAGGGCCATGTCACAACAACTACGCACGCACTACAAAAGGCGCAGAGTTAAGCAACTCACTATCCCTCTATCCTAGACCCAAATAATGAGTGCGCGGACAACAATCCCCCACGCACGTGCCTAACTATCCTGACAACGTCTCCGCTCGTGACACGTACGTAAAGCGTGATGAAGTGGTCCCAGGATTGCAATGCAGTACCAGTCTTCTCTCGACCTGGGGTAGCGACTACGTTTCCCTCAATCCTTACACCCACTTTCTTACTCTATTCGTTATGCTGCCACCAGTTCTCATGAACACTAAGCGCAGCAGCGAGACGCGCAGGGATAAGCAAGCCACTATCCTAGACCCAAATAATGACTACGCGGACAACAATCCCCCGCGCGCTTACCCAACCGTCCCCAGCCACCGCAACTCACAATTTTAGTAGATACTCGAGCTTAAAAACCAAAATAATAAAAATTAATCCAGTCTCTTCAGTTAGCGTGGATCGAATCAGCCAGAAGCAGAACTTAAGTTGTATTTATTAGGATAACCAAAAATTATCATCTCAGTGCATTTGAAAAAATGGATATGATAAATCAATTACACACAAACAGCAAGAAAATAAAACGAGCAAACACAGAGCCTTACTTTACACGTCAAATAAACTAATCCTAGGCAACTCCTTGGGTGGGAGATTGAAGAATGGACAGACCATCACACACACAGCGTGAACCCACTCTGATCAGCAAGAGCCACATGGCGTGCTCCAGAATATAGTAATTCAAATAAACCCCATAAATGGTGCAGCCCCCTGCACTACATTTCCCAGCCACGCTCATTACGCTTCATTAAGTTTAATTGCCCAAAGATATCAATCATCTCCCAAGACCCCCCCCCCCACTCTAGTGATCAAAGGATGTGATTATTTCTTTGAAAGGCAGGACCACGTATACCTTGGTGCCACGGTGTCTGCAGCCAGGACTCCAAGGTGTGAATATAGGACACAGGACTTCCCAGTTCACCAAATGGGTTTTTGCTTTTATTCACACCTGTCGATGGCTTCACAGAGAAAACGTTCACTGACCTGTTTCCTTTGAAAAGGCTAGAAACTCAGGCATTGATTCACTAGGCAGCTGGGCACTTCCCAAATAATGGACAGACCCAGATATGAATATGCATAGAAATACATATCTGGTAGCGTGATGATAATCGCTTCTTGGTATTCAGGTGGTTCTCATGATATACGTTATCCACATGGATTATATAAAAAAAAGGAGGCAAAACACAAATGATAGTGCAGGTTGTATAGAAAATTATTGAGGTGTCTTAGTCTAGACTATTCCACTCACAGATGTAGAGCCCGATCACTGGCTCTGAGTGGTAAAGTGCATCTGGGTACTTTTTCTTCCTATTCAGAAGGAGACCCACACCCTTCACGATCGATAACCCCTCTCAGGCATCAGATATGGAAGGAAGCATGTAAACAAAAGAGAAACTTTCTTGTGCAGATCCACCGACCAAAATATACAATGGTACTGATAGAGTGTAAACTCACGTTTGGAGGAGCTTATGGCCAAGCTCTAGATGTTAACACCAGTGGGTTTAGAAGGTCAAATCCACAAAAGAACATAGAAGACCAAAAACGAATTCCAGAACAGCGGGACCAAATTGAAAAACTTTTAAGTAAAAATATAAAAAAATAAAATCATAAATTGCCAGAACGTGTTTCACCGTTGGTTACGGCTTCATCAGCTGGTTTACATGGTTATTAAACATTACTGCATATAAATAGTCCCCTTGATTAGGATGAGATTGTCCCCATGTGTCCGGAATCCATTGGCATGCGTTCCACGCCGCTGAGGGCCCAGCCTTGATACGCGCCGCCATTTTGCGCATAGATGTTTGTATTCCATGCGTTCCACCTTGTATTTCCGGTATCTCGCGCTCGTTGATGGAGACGGCCGGCCCTTCGTAGGAAAGGTTATTAGAAGATGGAGTTGAAGTCTCCTGCAGATGACTCATGCTGCAAATGACTCCATAGAGAAACAAATATTGGTATCCCTCCATATAGATACACAAATATGAAAGATGGTATACAGACTCCTCTCCCATGGATACCATCTCGGGCAAAAAAAAAATGGAGATTATAAACCTCAAAACCGTGTAAATAAAAATAGGATGGGTAAGTAAAGTAATATCCATCATATGAAATAAATACGGCAGTAAATGGCGCCGCCACGGGATTAACTATGTGGGTAAAATACCTATAAAAAAAATCATAAATTGCTGCTAATGACAGCTGAAGGAAATAAATAATATAAAAATCTGTATTAACAAAATAAGATAATAGCTTTACATCAATTTAAGAAAAATGAAAAGAAAAATATTGGTGTATTATGCCTTAAAATGTGTATGAATAGAACATATGTAAACAATAATATGAGACCTATACTCACTAGCACTGCTCTAATTATAACAATATCTAGACTGAAAGTTCTAAGACGGGCAAGATGGAAATAGCAGGAGATGATCTTCTATAATAATGGATGGCATATAAATGTACCTATGGAAAAATACTATGTTAAAGATATTCTAAAAGTAAATCAGTATTCTTGTGGCCAAAAAATAGCAAGTGTAAAAATATGGTAAAAAGTGATGAAAAAACCTAAATTACGTAATATCCTAATGGATTGTGGGAATAGTAATACAAATATTGAATTGTGTAATATATATGACAAGGTGGAAAGCCTGCCCAGAGGGCAGTCTATTGTGGATATACTGCCCCAGCACGTGGATATACTGCCCCAGCTCGTGGATATTTGCCCCCCACCTCTCGGATATTTGCCCCCCACCTCTCGGATATTTGCCCCCCACCTCTCGGATATTTGCCCCCCACCTCTCGGATATTTGCCCCCCACCTCTCGGATATTTGCCCCCCACCTCTCGGATATTTGCCCCCACCTCTCGATATTTGCCCCCCACCTCTCGGATATTTGCCCCCACCTCTCGGATATTTGCCCCCCACCTCTCGGATATTTGCCCCCCCCTCTCGGATATTTGCCCCCCACCTCAGACCCCAGACCAGACATAGGGCGGCTGTTTGAATGCTCTATCGGCATTCGGACAGCCGCCCCATGAGCTCCTCATACTTACCTTCCCGAACGGCGAAGTGAAAGTTTCCCCGCTTCCGGTAGTTGAAGGACCCAAGCCGCGGTCACGTGACCGCGTCTTGGGTCCTTCAAAGAGCGGAAGCGAGGGAACTTTCCCTTCGCCGCTCGGGGATGGATGCGAGCGCAGCCTCTACCCGGCTGCTGTGTGCATCTTGTAACCGCCGCGGCGAGCGCACAGCCGGCTCGTGCTGCGGCGGTTGCATGCGCGTGCAACCAACCGCCGCTGGTTGCGTGCGCATGCGCAGAGTAAGGCTTGGCGACGGACACGCCAAGCCTTAATTATATTATAGATGGTATGTCACCATTATTAATGTATAAAGGAAATGGATGGAGTAAAACTAAACCCTTCGTTAAGACCCGCTGGACTTAACGTTTTAAGTTGATGGGGGCGAGATCATAGTCTCCCTGCCTCTGTAATCTATTAACCTTTTCAACGCCAAAAAAAGGCAAGGCGTTGGGATCATTATTGTGCTGCTGGTGTATATGTCTAGCAATGGGTGTATCTAGGTGATTTTTGATGGAATTCTCAATTTAAAGGGTCTAAAAGGTCTTCCCGACATACAGCTTTGCGCATGTACAGGACATGGCGTTAAAAAAAGATGTGATTTTGAATTCTTTCTCTCCTTTAGAATCTTTGATTAATTTACATGCGCTGCAATGAGCGCGACTGTAAGTACCTTGTAATTTGTTAGCCAGGTTTTGTAAAGTTATTATTACCATTATAATGGCTTCTAACCATCATGTCTTTAATATTGCGGCATCTTGGTGCTGTGATGGTTACATGTGGAGTAAGAAGCTCTTTGAGGTGGGGATCCCAATACCGATCCATTAGATTTTGTCTAAACGGCCTTGGCATCTGATTAGGGATTTTCCAGCATCTTGTAACAATGTCTCTCTAGACATAAGAAGCGCTGATTCGGGGAACCTTTATCTCTGAAATGTTTCTTTAAATCTTTCGCCCGTTGCGTAAATTCGTCCGAACATATATACGTCCAAGCCTCAGATATTGCCCATACGGGATGCCACATTTTAACGGAAAAGGAGGCCGATGGCTTTGCCAGTTGAGGAGGCTATTGGCCGATGGCTTTGCCAGTTGAGGAGGCTATTGGCCAATGGCTTTGCCAGTTGAGGAGGCTATTGGCCAATGGCTTTGCCAGTTGAGGAGGCTATTGGCCAATGGCTTTGCCAGTTGAGGAGGCTATTGGCCAATGGCTTTGCCAGTTGAGGAGGCTATTGGCCGATGGCTTTGCCAGTTGAGGAGGCTATTGGCCGATGGCTTTGCCAGTTGAGGAGGCTATTGGCCGATGGCTTTGCCAGTTGAGGAGGCTATTGGCCGATGGCTTTGCCAGTTGAGGAGGCTATTGGCCGCGCTCTTTTTTTTATAAATAGTTGGACAGGTTTGTTAGAAATGTCCAAAAAATTAAGAGTTTGATGATGGACGTCACAGGTGGATTTCAAATTATTGTACTTAATTTTTAAATTCTATGAATTCCACCTCTGAACCCCCCCCCCCATACCACCAGGATATCTATAGATCTTTTGGGGGGGGTGTGAGCGCGGGCACGGTGGGAGGGGGTGTGAGCGCGGGCACGGTGGGAGGCGGGTGTGTGAGCGCGGGCACGGTGGGAAGCGGGTGGGAGGGGGTGTGAGCGCGGGCACGGTGGTGTGAGCACGGGGGGGTGTGAGCGCCGGTGGGAGGGGCACGGTGGGAGGGGGTGTGGAGCGCGGGCACGGTGGGAGGGGTGTGAGCAGCAGGGCACGGTGGGAGGGGGTGTGAGGGTGCGCGGGCACGGTGGGAGGGGGTGTGAGAAGCGCGGGCAACGGTGGGAGGGGGTGTGAGCGCGGGCACGGTGAGGGGGA